>JAJHUR010006240.1:0-21211 GCA_027495735.1 Lutjanus campechanus | reverse complement strand
AAGAGAAAGAGATGTATGGAAATGATACATGTGGATCATGAACAGTGTGAGAGCAACATGAACAGCAAACCCAGCTCAGGAGAGCTGGAGGAGAGAGAACGAGGTAAACATCATCTAAGCTGTGGCTCTGTTTGAATCACTAAGCTTGAATAATTGCATTAAAAACTTTTGTATATTTTTATTTTGTATATTTTATATTTTTAAAACTTTGCATATTTTAATTATATTTGAATTAAAATTGTTTAACTTAAATGATTATATGAATCTGAATAGCGTAATTTGAGACTGATTAAACTTAACTTAAAACTGAATGTAATAAAATGAAATGAAATGAATTTGATCCTCACTGAATCTATACACTTTATATTCAGTTCTCACGGTTCAGTTCACTGAGACACACAGCCGATTGCGGAGGAAGAGCCAATTGAGTGCAGATCCACAGAACTCCTGTTGGGCCTGTCAGCACCCACGTTTTTGACCATTTCCTTCACTTGCATTCATCTGTGGACTTGTGGGAATTGATGCACATTGAATAATGCGGCACATCAGGCTCAAAACTTAAATAAGTAATTTTCCTCTACATTTTTACATTCAAAACATCTATCTCCTGTTGTTCGTTGACATTGTTGATGGATAATAGTCCTTACTGTACGTGAAAAGGAGTCCTGTGAATCTTTGCTCTTCCTCAACAACTGATGTGTCTCAGTGGATTGAAATTAAAATACAAGAACTGAATTTGAAAGACTACTTTACAACAGTTAATTGTCGTCCATTTCATTTTCAACACTTCTGCTCACAATCTTCTCCTCCTGATCTGCACTTCTCTTAGTAATAGTTCCAGTTTAGAGCCATGATTGCAGTGTTTTTGAAGCACTTATTTTCAGTGTCTTCATTTTACCTCTGCTTACTATCTTGCCACTACAGTTTAGCTCGAAACTACCAGTAATCATAGATAACGCACATGCTACATGCATGATAGTGACTATGTAGCAGGCTGACATTGAAATAAAATACAGGTAAGACAAAACTTCCTTTAGATGAAATTTTAGTGAGCTCATATTTTATGCATTTTCATTTGAAATTTTGTAGGATTTTGATAGTATTATGTTTTTAAATTAATTTATCATCTTTAGAAAATATTTGACATTCCTTCGCATACCACTAGATGGAGCATGCATACCACTAGGTCTTATCTCATCTTATCTTATCTTATCTTATCTTATAGAAATGAGGTCAAAGTGTTAACAGCGACAATAAAGACAGCACTGTGTAGATGATACTGACTGTTACAGTAACACAACATAAAGCTCAGAGCTGTTTGTCATGTCTGTGCTTCACCTCGTTCTTCTCCAAGCTGCACTCAGACAGGGCCTTGTCTCCCTGCTCCTGGAAGGTGATGATGATCAGAGCGACGAAGATGTTGACAAAGAAGAAAGGGAAGACCACGAAGTAGACCACGTAGAAGATGGACATTTCTATCCTGTAGCCTGGACTGGGACCCTGGTCTTCAAAGGTGGCATCCACAGAGTGCTTCAAGACACTGCGAGCAGAACAGAGCATTAAACACACATATAAACAATCATAATACATCCAGCCTGTAATCTTCTCCTCCAATGTAGTAAAACAAAAATTACAAACTATATAACTCAACTAATGAAAAAGATGACACAGCAAATGTTACTTTACCTAAAAGAAGAAACTGACAATTACAAGTCTTTTATGAATGTGTAATAGGCATGAGATTAATATTCTGCATTATAGACATGCAGACTTATTTTCATTATCAGAGTTAATTTACTGTGGTTTTAACAGCAACCCCACACTAGGCCACAGAAGGTTATGACAAGTGAGCTGTGCATAATTGACTTTGAAAATGAGCCCCAGACTGGAATTTTATACATCATCCATCGGCAAATCACTTACAGAATAAAATCATGCAAAAAGGGGAAAGACACCAGGAAGTCTTCAGTAAGTGGCCCAACAGAGGCCACCCTGTATTCTTTTGTCTCTAGTATGGGTCCTAGTTTACTATTTTATGTTCCAGAATACAAATGTTACGTTTTGTTGGTGTTTTTAATTTACAGTTGTTACTTTTTGCACGTTTTTATGATGTGTTTGTTCAGAAAATGATGGTATTATGTTGGTACGCATCATTTCTGTGCTGGTTTAGAGATGTTTTAGTTGACACCATGAGTGAGGGCTCTTGTGCATTTCACCACACCAGCTGGAACTTTTATGAAAAAGCAAGTTCTACTGTTTCCACCGTGTACTAACTAGTACAGATAATGTTTCCATTTGTTCTACACGTTGTAGAGAAGGGAAACAGAGCAGCATGTACGGACTATAACCGCATACATGTAAAGTTCATTAGAGCAGGAACTGATTGCAGACTCTAAAATATACTTTCTTAATGATACTGATGGATTTGTAATTTTGGAACTGGGTCTTGATGCCCATCCCTACTAGGGGTGTCAATGTCTACACGTGTAAACAGGTACACGGATAACAAATCATAACCGTTTAGAAAAATCAATAACCGTGCACACGTAATTTTTTCCTCCTCCTCCTCCTCCTCCTCCTCCTCCTCTAACATTAACTAACTATACACTTAAATGTTCCCACTAGTGCAGTTATCCGCATACATAATTTATGCATGGGGCGCAATGTTACGTTGATATAAAAAAAAACCCGCAGCCACAGCCAGTGTCGCGTCACTTCAAGTTGACTCGGGGACGCGATGAGAATAGCGCCGCGCTCATCATCTTCTCCATGCGCAAATGTCGTGCAGCTGAAAACAAAAACTGTTAATGGCTTGTTATTTTAGCCTATATTGTTGCGTGTTGTTGTACATTATATTGTCGGTTGGTGTTCTGTCGGCGTTTCACGACCCGATCACATATCCTTGCGTCTAAAGAGGAGGAAGAAAACATATTTTTTCGCCAATTTTAGTGAATAATTGTGAGAGTCCCCCTCTACTTTTTTAACTTTGTGGATATAAAGGTGAAGTTTTTTCCTCTTACTTCAGCTTACTTTGGCTTCTTTTTGAGTTGCTTTCTCTCGCCAATTCCAGATTACTTTTACTATGAGACGTATATTAAAATTCAGACGCAGGTCCCGTTGCGAGAGAGGGATGCAGTTTGCACTTTAAGTTTTAAAAAAATATTGTACAAAAGTGAGCAATAGTTAAAACAATGATTAAAAAAGAAGGTTAAACCTTTTTCAGCTTTCACCTGTACGTTTTCTTGGCTGTCAAAATGATAGATGATTTTATTTCCAACTCATTTTACTTTCTGTCATAAATAGGCCTAAGCCTTAAAATAGTGAGATGGGTTGCCTACTTTTTAAGTTCTGTTCGCTGAATAAACATTTTTGTCTGATAACTACTGGAATGGCTTTGATTTAATGGGATTAGGAGGTATTTGAATGGAAACATAACCCTCTAGTGGTTATATAGCGCAACTGCGATAGAAAAAGATCATAAATCTCCGTGTAACCGGGTACACGTCGGTTAAAAGTCCCGTTTACACGTGTAGAAAAAATTGTAAACGTTGACACCCTTAATCCCTACACATCTGTGACTCGAGCCAGCTTCACTTACGTCGGCCAGCCCTCCCCAGTGGACACAGTGAAGAGGGTCAGGAAGGCCCACAGCACGTTGTCATAATGGAACTCGTATTTCTTCCACTCTCTGGGCATGGCGGCCACCTCGTCTTTGTCGTAGTCTAGGAACTGTCCTCTGGAAGACATGAAGGCATAAATAACTGTGAGCGGGGTCAGACGGGTACAGGGTCTGGTTTTGACCACACCGAGATTTGATGGTTGACAAATTCAAAGTTTGTGAAATATTAAATGAGGACGTGGGAGACTTGGACTGACTTGCAGTCCTTCTCCAGGCCCTTGGACTCGTCTGTGCAGTAGAAGAATTTTCCCTTGAAGAGCTGAACAGCGATGACAGCAAAGATGAACATGAAGAGGATGTAAACGATGAGGATGTTCAGCACGTTCTTCAGAGAGTTGACCACACAGTCGAACACCGCCTGATCACACACAGAAACACACGTTTCATTTGGGGCACAAGTGGAAAATTATTTCTGAATAAAGCTGAAAATATTATCTATGAACTGTGTTTGTCGGGATTCTGCTTTTTAACCACAACTGTCTTTAAAATGTACACTTCATCTAAGCTGGAATCTGAATTCACAGCAGCCTGGGCTACTGGTGGATTCAGAAAGTGAGATATATTAACATTAATTAATTAATAAGACATGCAGCTAAGACTTAATATGCTTTTATAAGATCACTTTTCAACAACTCAAACAGGATGGAGAGTAAATAAAGTAAGAAGGAGCTGAGAGGATGAAAACGCAGAGAAGAATTCCCCTAACAGAGAAGTAGCTGTGCACTGTAAACTACTGATAGACTCCTCTCAGAAAGATATCAGGTCTGTCAGGGGAAAAAAAGTAAGCTCCCTGTAGTGACACAGCCTGCAGCAATATAGTATTAACAGTCAAACAAAGCAAAACAATGTAAACACTGAACCTCCCCAACGTGATTCCATTACTTTTAAAAAATATCAAAAAATGCAGATAAATAAACCCTCGTCTGCGTTTAAAATCTGCTGTTGGTCTAGTTTTGTAACTGTACAGATAACAGATTAGAGCGTTTTGAATTTAAGCATGGATGTAGTGTGCTTGCTAACAGCTGATGTGGTTTCTGCTGAACTAGATTAAAATGAACTTATCATGATTTAGTTTCATTATTATTGTGCCTTATGGACCAGAGCATCACTGAGTTACTATATATCACTGCTAGATTATTAAGATTTATAATCATAAGATAAGGGTCCTACAATACAAACAAAGTAACCCTTTAAAACACCAAAGTCACACAATAATACAAACAAACCAAAAGATACAGGCAGTGGTAGACCAACTACTCCCATGTTCTGCGAGGTAAAATAACTTTTTTGCCAAAGGAGTCTAGTTGCTTTGCAGAGAGCGATATCTGACTTATATAACGGCAGTTTCCAGTCAGAAAAGGCCGTCTGACAGCAAGGTAATGCCGTGAAAATATTCTAAATATAGCTTACACTCACTGTCTAGGACAGAAAAAAACAGGGTTTTCATCAAGTTAAATTCAAGATTCTTTATGACCATTAAGGATGCGATTTAAGACCTATTTCACGTCTGTACTGCTTGAAAAATTATGAAGGATATGAAGGAAAATGTATGTTGGGTCCATGTCAGTTTTGTTTTGTAGTTGTTGTGTGATTAATACTTTTTTCCCCCCAAAAAAACTATTTCAAAGTGAGACTGAAGTTAATACAAGTTTATAAAAGTAAAGCTTACATCATGACCCAACCAATTTCTAAGATCCAAACTTCAAACTTTTGTACTGTACTGTACTCATATCCATGCAAAATATTCTCTACAACACGTGTTATTACTCATCACTATGTAAACGTTTTTTACGTTATTTTTATTTACTAATGCTAAATGAAATGTTGCACTGCATGAATGGTGAAAACTGGGCACCACTGACACGTTGCTGCCTCTGTAAAGTACTGATATATATTAAACATTTTTTTATAACTTTGCATATTGCAATAATAATGTATAGTTGTCACAAAATCCCAAGGCACAACTGGACTTCTGCTTCTCCACACTGGGAGCAAGTCGACTGCCATCTACTGTACTGTAGCTAATACACTGACTATGGATAAGTATCTCATACAGCCTCACTTCAAAAATCAAAACGATCCTTTTAAGCACAGTTAGCCTGTGTTCTCTGTTAACCTGGCTAAATGACTCAAAGTGAACCACAGAAACAGCACTAGAGCAGAACCTTGAGTTTCGGCAGACGTTTGATGGTCTTGAGAGGCCTGAGCACACGGAGAACCCTCAGTGACTTGATAGTGCTGATGTCTTTGCCTTTGGTCCCCCTGTGGAAAGCAAACACAGTTAGAACACACACAGAATTATCTATAAAAATATGTAGTTCATCATTTATTTTTCCATATAACTACTCAGCACAGTTCTGATATTTTGATGTGAGGTTGTATGAGGTAGGCTACTTATCTGTAGTCAGTGTATTACCTACAGTAGATGGCAGGTAACACACCCCCAGTTTGGAGAAGCAGCAGGAGTACTGGTGTTGGAAACTAAGCAGTGTCCTGCTGTAGACAGGGCAGCAGCAAAACAGATTTTCACCACTTTACCTTGCCTTTAGACAGCCTTTTTCATTGGAAAAACTACAATTATATGAGCCAAATATCATTCTCTTCACCAGCCACCAGACTCCTTTGGCAAAAACAGCAATTTTACCTCACAGAACAGGGGAGCTGCTGCTCTACCACTGTCTCCATCAGTTATTTTGTTTGTGTTATCATGTGACGTGGATGAATATAAACTAACTTTATAAAACACTGAAGTCACACAATAACACAAACAGACTAACCGATTGAGGCAGCGGACGACCAGCAACTCTCCTGTTTTGCGAGTAAAAATAACTGTTATGGCCATAGGAGTCTGGTGATTTTGGAGAGATATTTGTCTTATATAACAGCGTTTTCCTGTTGGAAAAGGTTGTCTGAAAGTAAGGTAAATCAGTGAAAATATTCTAAATATAGCATACACTTAAACTAATCTGGTGTTTAAAATACATTTTGCTGCTGACCCCGTCAACAGCAGTACATCGCTTCGCTTCCTACATCTGTGCTGCTTTTCCAAACTGGAGGCGTGTTGATTGCCTCCTGCTGAGGGTACGACACTGACTATTGACAAGTGCCTCATATAGCCCCACTTCAAAAAATCTGAACTATCCCTTTAACATATATGAGACTGATATCCATCTTCTGATCTCACTCTCAGAATAAAGGGGAATCTGCCTGTATCTTTTGTTTCCCTTTACTTTAACAATAGTCAAAGCCATTAGTCTCAAAATATCATTATTTTTCTTGCAAAATATATTTCCACTGTTATTTATCACTTAAATTGAAACCAAAATAGAGTATGTTCAGCAGAATATCTCTCTGGAACTAATTATCAAAAACAAAATATCAAAAGCAACATTTTTAAACATCTGTAAACTGTAATGTAGATAATGATGTATTGTACTGTGTTATGTGTATGACTGTAGAGGGGAGGAGGGAAAACATTTTAGTGATACTGAGTGGGATAAGTAGGACTTGTTATCATGTTGTTCCTGAGCAGTACACAGACAACCTCACACAGGGACATGCATCTCCTAACCGTGTGTATCATGTAATCCTGGTTTACATGAACAAGTCAGTCTGAAATCTCTATTTGAACACATGCAATCAGTAAGTGAATTCACGGGAAGGCCTCCTTTGTCCTTTTGTAAAAAAGAAGACTGCATTTCAACACATTGCTTTTCCATGCAAATATGGTCACACTTAAAGACTGTGCTGTGCATCAGGGATCTTAATCAGCAAGATGTCTTTAGTGGGCATTTCACTGATTAAGATGTCAATAAGAAAGATCTGAAACAAGTTTGCAACCTAAAATAAAAACAGGAAAAAAAAAAGTCTCTTTCATCAGTCATTGTCGGAGGTGAGATGTCTGAATAAAACTGAGTTCCATTGCTTCATCGGCAAAATTTGTATTTCTCTTATTCTAATGTTCTGATTCACACACAAGACTCGGGACATTGTGTCTTCACCACAGAAATACGACAAAGACTTTGCTACAAAATCAATCAACTTACCACTGTCCAACAAGTAGGGACAGGGACAGGCAGTGCTAACATTTGAGGACAGTATCTGTCCTGTGTAGTGCCAACTTATTTGTCAGAAAGTTTGTCTGAGAGTAGTGTACCTGATTAACTTACAAGTAATCTCCCTACAGCATTCATACCTTAAAGCCACTTTTTAAGAACTGTGTGCCCGTTCCTAGTTTGAGGTGGGCAGGGTTCGGTTGTAAAAATGATGTTGGTTATGTCCATGAACTAATCAGAATTTAACAATATTTGAATCAAAATCTGATGACTGTTGTGTGGTTGTTTACTATACTCAAGATCTGAAAGATAAGTTTTCAGGGTCTTTAAACCTAAAATTCAGGCTTCCCACCTGAGAAACTTTTAAATTATTATCTACATGTAGTCCTCTTGAATATATCTTTCAGTGAAACTAACTACAACAAAACTACAAAACTACATCAAGGGCATTTGCCATTGACAGCTGACTTCTCACTCTTAAGCAGCCACTAGGGGCCACAAGTGATCAACAACTGCTTCAGTCTGAAATCTTGTTTCAGTTCAGAAAAATATATGTAGAAGTCATGTTAATGTTGGTGGAACTTTGCAAATCTCTGCTAGTTGCATCTGGCAGTTGTGGTGGCATTGCAGTAGGTGCTTCACCATATGTTGCCTGGTGGAGATCTGCACTCTACTGAGTGACCTCCTCTAGTTTTTAATTTAATAGTGTACCCAGGAATCCCTGGAGAGAAGCTGTAACACTGGATGAATATCCAGGTGTAATACAACTGACTGTATTGTAGTTTAAAATTCTAGATATTTGCCAATCCAAAAGTAAATGAGGAACAGGACAAAGTGAAAACACTCGAGTGTAGGAACGCCATGAATTCATAGAGTGAGTGGTGTTCTCTTGTAAGCTTGGATTTAGAAAAGATGGAAAAGATGTGGGATATGGAGCAGAATGTCTTTAAAGACAAATGACAAAAAGGCTACAATATTGAAAGTCCTCGCCCCAGAGGAAGGATAAGCCAAAAATCCTCTGACATATCGAGAGTTCTTTGAAATCACCAAGAAAGTGTTGAATAATATAGGCCTATAAATTTTGATAGGCCAGTGCTGAATAAGGACTTCAAGGAGCCCTGAAAACGATAATAAGAAACACATTTCTGAGGATTAAGTAAAGGAGAATGTGCAGACAGCAAATGTCACAGGTAACAGCTTGTGCAAAAGACCTGTGGTTTAGAAACACTAAGCAAATACACTAAGGAATGAAAATAGAACAATATCCTGTGCATAGATTGATTGAAGCAAATGTTCAATACAGAGTCAAATTGTGTTCACTTGTCCCAATCACCTTCAAACCCTGTGGTCTGTGTGTCTTCCTTTCTGTGCAGTGCACAATTTTATAAGCATCTCTCCATGTCATAAAATTACATAAACATGAAGCCAGATGAACACTGACAGAGTACAGGGGCACAGTGTCTATGAGTGAACTGTTCCTGTTTTGTGTCTTTCATTGGTGTATATCAGGTTATTTACGCTGCCCCGCAGCATTAAAATAGACTATTCAAATACCATCATGTCACAACTAAACAAGATTTACCTTATTTAGACCCTATAAAGCCAACAATAAGATTTAGTTCAAGCTTCTGCTGCAATGTAAGAAGAGTTTTGTTACTGAAATTTAGTGTTGAAATATCTTGTGAAATCACGCCCAGAGTTCATTGTCCAGCCATCCATTTTCCATTGTTTATCCGGGGCTGGGTTATGGTGGCAGCATGCTTAGCAAGATAGTTCAGACATCCGTCTCCCCAGCATTGTCTTCCAGCTCCTCCTGGGTGATCCCGAGGCATTCCTAAGCCAGATGAGACATATAATCCCTCTGGCATGTTCTAGGTCTTTGAGGGACTCCTGAAAAGGATCAACACGTCCTCTGTGGAGGAGGCATAGTCTCTGAAGAAGCCTTAAACCAAAATTATACTTCCCACGTGCGCATCTATGAAAAGATCTATTAGGGTCTGCGCAATAGATAGTTCATCATCAGACAGTGAACCATACTTGCTAAAACTGAGTTTTAGAGACTCTGTTTCCTGCATTCCGGTGACTTTTATAGATTGATCATAACAAAATAATAAGTACACTGCAACAACATTTTATGTAGAATACTTTTGATTTTACTGTCAATTCTCAGGAAAGATTACAGAATACTTTGTCCCTCTAGCGTGGCCCTGTATAAATCTCTGATATAAACCATCAGTTTTCTTCCAATAATTTATTTTTTTCCCTGCCCCTAAAAGAAAACTGATGTGACAAAATTTTACAAAATGCATTCCTCTTTCCTTTAAAACTGGGTGGAAATGGTAAAGTTGTAGGGTTTATACACAGTGTGCAGCATTAGACACTGGTGGTGATAACGAAAAGGAAAAAAAGTGAGTGTAACTTTGTCAGAAATTGGGAGAAATACAGGATAATTGTGATCCCTGGAGGAAATAGGGAGATAGCAATGAAAAACAGTGATTTGTCTTTATTTGGATGCTTGAAAATTAAACTGAAAATTATCGCAACAAAACATTATAAGATGGTAAAACTTTTTCAAAAGATGAGTTGGGCTCATAAGTTGGATTGAAATTTTAGTTTTCACAGTGTGTTGCAGTGAGAGGTGTGAATGACAGTTTTGAGTTGTATTTACTGAAAATATTTGAGTTGTCTTAATCAAATATTTTTAATTTAACTGGAATCAAAGAGTACATGTGACACTAACTATATTTAAGCTCTTACAACCTCCAACTTTTGAGTTTATCAACTCAAAAAATTGTGGAAACTGATTGGTTTTACAGTGAGGTAGTGGGAGGGTTGGCGAGTATGGGGTGTATGCATAGGCTTGGTGCAGACAGCTGCGTACGTTGGTTGGGTTGGTTAGGTTTAGACATGAGAACTGGGTCATGCCTTCAACATCCTGGGGGGGAAAAAAGTGTGAGACCACTACGCTACAACAAGCTACGGAATACCTTCTGTGCATGTATGGAATGCATCCTCCAAGTGGATTCCAGAAAATAGTATAAACAGAAGTACCGTAATTTCCGGACTATAAGCCGCTACTTTTTTCACACGCTTTGAACCCTGCGGCCTAAACAATGATGCGGCTAATCTATTGATTTTTACGGGCAAACGGCCTCCAGGGGGCGCTCTAGCAGGAAGCGCAAGCGCGAGACGGACAGGTGGACGAGATAATGCGGCGAGGAAGACGCTAGTTTGATTGGGTTGAAGAAGATGACTTCAGTGGTTTCAGCAAAGACAGTTATCTTTGGTTTCAATGCGCAGGAGGAAGAAGAAGATGAAGATGGCGATCAGTGACTTTTCTGGTAGGCTAACGGTCTACGGCTGGTTATTTTTTTAACCAGCTGTGTGACTGTCGTTTTACTGCCGAGTGACTGCTGTGTTACTGCCGTGTTACAGGCACTGTTAGGGAAAAAAGCATTTATTAATTAAAATTTTTTAAAATCTTTCTCTGTACCATCTTTCTGTTTAAATATCTCATGTTACAACGTGGACACCTGCGGCTTATAGACAAGTGCGGCCTATATATGTACAATTTTATTTTTCTTTCTAAAATTAATTGGCGCGGCTTATATTCAGGTGTGCTCAATAGTCCGGAAATTACGGTACTACACATCCATGGTGCACAAGTCTCTGAGGTAGTCAAGGAACTCTTCAGCGGCACGGTGCCGGGTGTGAAAGAGATTCACCCTGAGAGGCTGAGAGCTCTGATCATTGTTGGGCTGTCTTGACATGTAATGTGGATGTAGCAAACTAGGAGATGGTGTGGAAAAGTTGTCATCAGAGGGTGTCTGCATAGGTTTGGTTCTTTCATCCGCTGACCCCCAATTTGCTGACTGTGTCCTTGTTGATGGCTTGTTTGCCAATTTTTTTCACAGCATGGTGAAGGTATGATGTGCCCTACTCTGATTGGTGAGTACTTGTTGGCTTCATTAGTTGAGTTAGTTAGGTTAAGGTTGGTTAGGGGATTGAGGCAAGGTTAGGGTAAGAATATCAGGATAAGCCAAGGGCAGGTCATGCCTTCCCCATCCTGGATATAAAAAAATAAATGTGCGAGGCCACTAAGCCACAACAAGCTATGGAATACCTTCTGTGCAAGTGTGGAATGCATCCTCCAAGCAGACTTAAGAAAATAGTATTATCAGAGGTACTACATGTTCGTGGTGTGTCCATTTGAAAGAATATTTAGGCCTTTACCCATATCCCTGGCACAGCTCTCTGAGGTAGTCAAGAAGCTCTTCAGTGTCACAGTGTCAAGTGTGAACGAGATTCACCCTGAGAGGCTGAAAGCTCTCAAAATTGTTGGGATGTCCTGACTGACATGCCTTTGCAGTGTCGCATGGATGTGGCAAACTGGGGGTGATGCGGTGGTTTCCACTTTGACAAAAGAGAGGGGAGGGCGTGCTTCAGTTTTTGCAGTATCACACTACTCACTCAGCCTCCCTGGGAGGGCTTAAGCCAGGAGGCGCTGAACAGCTGGCGTACCTCAGATCCAGGAGGAGCAATATGGATTTAGGAGTGGTAGAAGTGACAACTGTGACTCCAGCGGCTACTATTTAATGTCTCCTACTAGGATCATTTCTGAAATGTATTATAGTGAACCGTTCCTAATGTTGCCAGAGGCTCTCTAGAAGCCCCCAAAGACCCCTGAGAGCCACTGCAATTAGCCGTGGGATAACAAACAGCATGGCATCCATGTGATATGACATAGCTGTTGTCTTTCCATGTGCCCTTAAGAGGTCCCCTGACTCCAATCACAAACACATGCAAACAACTTCCATGCTCTGATGCACATTAGTCTAGCATGCGTTTACAGTGACACAGGGCCAGAGGGATTTAAGCCCAGACACTCACACAGTTACAATGAGGGCTAAGAAATCAACCACATAAGACATTCTGATAGCTTTCAAAGAACACCCCTCAACACCCAGATATGCGTATATAGTGAGGGGGCAGGAGAGAAAGTGAGATTGGACTCGTTACAGGGGCTAAAATGTGACAAAAGTGTCAGATGCTTTGGGGGATGTGAAGGTTCAAATGATAATGAGGACATCTGGCTCAGCTGAGGCTGAGGCCATAACTGTTCATCATTTTCCTGGAACGAGAACAGAGAGGTGGGGCCCTGAAAACAAAATCTGTCTTCCAACAGTCTCAACACAGCTCTATTTTTATCTCCATTACACTCCAGAGTGTCTCTCTCTATCACAGTGTGTATGGATTACATTACTCAGCAAGCCAGCTGCATTGCAAAATAATTGAAAGGCTGGGTTCGGATTTTTTTTTTTTTTCAAACCTATCTAATCTACATCTATACAATACTTGTATGCCAAATGTACGTTGAAAGAGTCATAGGTTCCTCATCTCAATATAAGCTATTAAGCATTATCCTTGTTGAGTGGCTACACTGTACATACATGTTCAGAGTAGGCTTTCAAGTTGTGAGCACTTTCATAATTGATCATTGGTAATATTAACAGTTATTTAATTGATTAATTGTTATTTTTTAAAAATCATTTGCATTATACATCATACATAAAATTTTGCTTACACCAAACAATACTAAAAGCATTTTATCCCTCTCAAGCAAAGTTTTATTTTGCCAGTAACATATGATTATTATTATATTATCTACTTGAATATATGATAACATGTGGAGCGCGCTCATAAAAACGATCTTATATTTCACTTCTTAATTTGATAGCAGATTAATCCAATTCTTAATGACTGATTAATCAATCATCAATTAATTGTTGTCATCCCTAATTAAGATAATGTCAAAGCAAAGACGGCAGTGGCCAGCTAGAGGAAACTGAGACAAAGAAACGCACGTGCATGTTGCAAATGTTTCATCATAAGCCTAACGTATATAAAACACACATTGGCCAAGTTGTGTAGTGCCCCGTCTTTTGATGCCCATCAATTGAGACTAGTACCACACACCTTGGATGCCCCATGCAGAGTAAAGTATTTGGGCTACTACAACTACCAGTGATTCGGGCAGGGTATGTGTGGGGTATTAACCGAAATAACCCAATACCAAGTAGTATTGGAACTTTTCTAGTCAAACAACCTGCATTCTACCTGAATTAAGGTTGGGCTGATGGATGATGCCATTGCAAACCCTGACACTCATCAACCACTGAGCCTCTGTCATTGTATCATTGTGATTACTATAAACTATTACTAAAAGTGTGATAAAGGCTTTGCGAGTAAAAAGCCAATAAATGTAATTCATTAAAAAAAATCACCTTAGAAATAATGAAGTGTCAGCCAAAGAGTACATTATTACAGATGGGGTTTATTATTCTATTATTATGGCTCTTTGCACCTGATTTACTTTAGGAAAAACAAATTATTTAATCACAATATTTACTGCCCAGTGAAAGCATGTTTTAATTTAGGGGCAAACATAAAAATCATTGTTAAATCTACTATATTGTTTTGGCTTTATTGCTAAAGCGCTTAACAGAAATACAACAATGATATTGTCCATCGCCATGTTTCACTGTGGACATCATCATATTCTACTTTGGTAGACACTGTCCAACCCTAACCTAAATTTGATCATTTTGTACCCACATCTAGAGAAAAGAAGACGGATTTGTCTACAGACTGTAGAAGCCTCGAAGAAGTGTCAGCTGAACTTTAGAATTTTTTTCTAAGAAAAGGGACTTCACAGCCACTATGGAGAGGAGGAATGATTACAGTGAATAATAACTTTCTCAACATACATATGACATGTGACTACTGTATTAATTCAAATAAAGCTGAAAAAATCTGAACCTATCCTCCAAGAAAAGTTGAATCAATGACAACTGGACTTGGTTGTCGATCCTTGAAAATGTTTCACCTCTCATCCTAAGGGCTTGTTCAGTTCTAAGTGACTGGTGGGAGGTCCCAAGTATTTAACCTCTGCGGGGTCCTTATCAAACTCACTCATATCAGTTAGTGCTCCTGGCTGTTGTAACAACAGTTGGTAGAGTCACTGGAGTCACCTGAGGCCAAGTCTGAATGGTTGTTGAGCCTCCTGGGAAGGGATGAAAGGACAGCAGTACAGGTGGGGGACAGGTGGTGTTGTAGACCTCCCCTGTTTAGAGATGGTTTCTCCATTTTCACATAGATCCTTCGCTTCTAAAATCATCTGTCCTCCCTTTCAAACATATACAGTATATATTATTTTTGTTACAACAACAGAGAGCACTAACACACCAGTCGACTTTGTTAAAGAACCCACAGAGATTAAATACCTGGTTCTCCCAGACAGTCAGTTTGAACTGAAGATGCCCCTCGGATGAGAAGTGAAATGTTTTTGAGGTCGATTAAACCTGCCTCGAATAATCATCACCAAAAAAGCTTTATTTCTATTCTACACAGGCAAAATTACCATCTAATGACACCATTTTTTTTAATCAAAGTGGAAAACTGATCTTCAGTCTTGTAATGGAGAGGGAATGTAACTAAACTTCAACATTCTACAATTTGGCCATGTCCTCATTTGCTATTCTCATTTTCCACAATAACAATATCCTTCCTATCCTATTCATATTATTGGTGCCTGAACAGCAGGAAGTAGTCCAACTTTTTTCAGAGCCTCAGGTACCACACACATGGCTGAACTTCTATTTGTAGTAGGTGTCCCCCATGACACTGTAGTTACCCCTGCAGGAGGGCTTCACCGTCACGTCTGGGTAGATTTTGAAAATAAAAGCATAACTTCTTGAGTAGGTTTAGGAAACAAAACTACTTCAGGGGTGTTTCCAAACTTTTTTGACTGGCTTGGCACAGCTGGGGCACTGACTTATACAGGGGTGGCATTTTTACACTTTGATAACTAACATTACAGTATCTTGAAGTCTGTACTGTATTTTTTAAGTCCTTAAGAAGAAATTGTGCCTCCATTGTACCTCTATCTTCACACTGTGAGACTCCTAAATTCATCTTCAGTATTCCACCATGAAAAATACTTTTAAGTTTATGACTTATTATTCAAAAAAAGAAAAAAAAGAAAGAAATAGGCTACATACAAAAGAAAACACATATTTAAAAATTCTCATCAAACAGCTGGTTTAAACAAGGTCCCAGCTCTCACTGGACAGATAACCAATCAGACTTGAGGATAATGAGGTGGCACTTGGGGTGGCCAATCAGATTTCAGGGGTGGCCAGGGGCTCCCTATGCCCCACCTTTAGAAACGCCCCTGAACTACTTGGATAAGTTTAGGAAGAAATCATGTTACTTGCTTAAGTTCTCGGAAGTTCATGCAACGCAACGCAACGCAACGCAACGCAACGCAACGCAACGCAACGTCCTCTAAAGACAAGCCCTGGTCTTCTAAGTGAAAGTCCTGTGTTTGTTTGATCCATCCATCCATCCCCCTTTACGATACATGGCCTTTACCACTCTCTACACTATGTGATCTAACTTTACTGCAGCATTAAAACATAATGTTTGTGGGGCATCTCCAGAAAGTACCCTACAGGGGTATCTACAGCGTCATAGTTTTAAGTATCAGGACAGTGACCAAGCTCCTATATGTAATGCATTGGGACTGGGAGTGAGAACAGGCTGCAGCACAGTGAGTACTGAAGGTTAGCGGTATTCTCAAAGCAACAGGTGCTCTTACTCCTCATACATACTCAATACTGTATTCACTAGGTACAATTCTGAACACAAAAATACATTTGCACATAAAAATCTGTTTTTATAACTTGTTTTGAGCAACTAATCCTCTTTCATTCACTCCACAGTAACATTGATGCTTGTCCCCAATGCTGATAAAGACTGGCTGTGTGTGTACTGTGAGGGCTGGAAGGTTTTACAGTCTGTTACTGGAGTACTTCATGGTACTCAGGTAGAAAGGAGGGAAATTCAGTGTAACCAGCTTGCTGATGGTGGCTGCTGTGAGGAAAGATAGATGGCATAGACACTAACCTCTAAATGACAGGGTTCATTCCAAAATGCAATATAAAATATTTATTTATACTATTTCAACAAAATTCTTTAAAAATGTATTTATATTAATGTGATTACTATTAAAATAACTACTTCATTTAAAGAACTTCTTCTTATTTTTTATTGTTAATTATCTAGAAAACAGAAAGTTTGATTTTGATGTTCACTCAAAAGGCTAAATATAGCATTTTGGAATGAAACAGGTAAAACCAGCAGTGGTTTTAGCAGGCAGAGGAAGGTTTCAGTTGAAAGCTGTCAGACGAAGGTTACTGTTGTGTTTTTAAAAAAGCATTTGAGTCACTGGATTATGGGTTTAATTGTTTTATACATGAAGCTGATCTAAGCATAGGAAGAATGGTAGTTAGAGAGGGGTGGATATAGGGGGAAAGGGTTAGGGTAAGGTATGGGTACAGGGTGGGGGGGGTTCAGGGTGGCATAGGGAGGTTCCCCACCTGGTCACACCTTGTTGCGATCTACTTGGGGGAAAACAGTGGTAAAACAAGGTACAGCACATTTATGGATGCTTCACACACACAAACAAAATAAAGCATAATGTTTGCATCAAATGACAACACCATAGTTTCTATTAAAGAAAACAGATAATTATATATATTTTGGTTGGTAGCAGACGACTGGGCGAGTAAATCCCAGTATAGAGCAGGCTCCACAATAGATGTATATCAGGCCATATAAGGGGAAAATAGCAAGTGTGATTGGATGCTGAATGTGCCTGTTATTTTTAGAGGTAGCCTATCGCTGATTATGACGGGCACTTGCTCAGCTTTTGTTCTGTAATTACACACTGCTACAACTTCTCAGTCTCAACCAAAACATCAAATAAAAAGGGCAAATGCCAACAAAACAGGCCTCTTGGGAGAGTTTTAAATAATAATGCTAATAATATAATAAAAGAATTATCATCCCAGCCCTGAAAACCAGGTTGTCACTAGCATCTGAAGCTGACATTATAAGGCAGTACTGCAGTTTGCAACATCAAACATGAAATGCACCAAAAAGCTGCAGACTGGACTTGACACTCGAGTGGTTCCAGTAGGTGAGATGACAGATTCACAGATTCGGCTTTGATGGGGATGCTATGGTTCGTTGTCCTTGCCACGGGCAAGTCGATCAAATGGATTGCAGGCAGAACGAGCTCCAGCAACATGCATGGTGAGTGAATGACAGCTGTCTATCAAACAGGGATTTCTATCTCTTACTGCTGATATGGCAGAAAACCTGGCGCCAAGTAGCCTTTGCAAATAATTTCTTTGAGTTTGACTTTACCTCATCAGGTATGTTGGGTTTGATGCATAAGAATTATACAGAATCATTTGTTCGGAGATCCCAAGTGTTCAATATAACATGAATAAATCAGACATTGTGAAATATTTACATGAGTAAATGTGCACTAACATTTTGAATTTTTTACAACATAAAAATTGACAACATCAAATATATTTTTAAAATTGGATTCATTATTTATGACAATATATGTCACCTAATCAAGACATATTTGAGAATACATGGAAGCCCTTTAACAATTATGTTAAAGATTTAGATTTAGAACAGATGATCAAGATGACTCATTTCTGTGGACAATGCAGTTTCCGAGCTTTTATGACTTTTATTTTTGTTATATTTTGCATCTATTGCAATTAATATTTGACCTTATGATAAATAGGAGAAGCAATTTTGTTTTGAGGTGGTTCGTGTTTGTTTTTTCTTTTCTTTTTTTTGTAGAGCTGTAAAAATTAATTGGCTGGCTGTAAACTATTGAATTGATAGCAACTGTTTTGATGGTTTAAGTATTTTTTTTTTTAATTGTCTGAGTGTTTACAGGTTTCTTTGGTCCCCTGTGACATTGGACTGGGTGTCTTTGGGTTTTGAACAGGGAGGGACATTTGAGGACATCATCTTGGGCTTCGTAAGTCACTGACTGACGTTTTTCAGTATTTTCTAATATTTTGTGGACTGAATGGCTGATCGATTAATCGAGAAAATAATCGACAGGATTGACGGACAAAGAAAGTTTCAGTTGCAGCCCTACTTTCTTTTTTTGTTTTGTGTCAATACAGCAATTTTATGTGAAATTTACAGCACATTATCAATGTAAAAGGCTGTATTTCAAAATTTCAATGAAAATACTGCAGAAGAAAATATATTTCATCCTGCTTCTTTTCACAATCACAGAGATTAGTGTGGGTCAATTTAATCCAGTGTTACTAACTTAAAACACCCCTTTTCCAAGTCTGCTTTTATTTCAAAACACAACTTTCCATGAAAAAAAACTGGTTCTGCCCTTTTTGTCATGATTGAGAGGTACAGAATTAGAAATAAGAAGGCATTATATAAATAAAATGGTCATTTGAGAAAATGTCAAATAAAAACAGATATTGTGAAAAAAAAGTTGGAGTTGAGTGTGAGCTTTCTGTTCTTGCACGACTAATGTGCAGTTTTCAGTGTCAGATTTAACACTCAAAGTTCATAATAAAGGGTTCTTGATTTCAGACAGAGGAGAGACAATAGCAGGCTTCTCATTTCCAGCTGGCGACAGTAGATTTTCCAGCCAACTGAGACGACTGTCAAGGTAGATTTTATGAGCTATACTTAGCCTGCTAATTAAGCTAATGTTAGCCCATTGAGTCACTATGTCTGTCTGGATTTTTAATATTTAAAGTCGACTTGTTCTAAAAAATATTGTAAAAGAGTCTTAAACGCCCTCTCTCTCACATTAAAACAATAGCAAAAGAAGTAATTTCATGACATCTGAAGTAGTGTGGGATCATGGGAGCTGATGTCTTTGTTGTTAAACAACCGCCACTGCAGATGAGAATCTCTCTGACATGACTCAGGCGGTAATCATGCTCACAGACGTGGTAATATATTCCAGGTTTATTCACATTACGTTTAGTCACATTTGAGCACTTTCTTCCTCCCTCTAGCAGCTAGTAAGAAATGCACCGTTACTTTGAATGAATAACATATTTCTCTGGGTTTGAACATTGCTGGAAACATTTGGTATAACGTAAATACATAACTCAACAAAATATATTAACATAGGTCCAGCATTTTTAGACAGTTTTATGCAGAAATGTTACATATTATAGCTTTAAATATGCCACACACATTGCTAGTTAGTTAGTCTGGTTTCAAGCAGGGAAAAATGGTGGCCCGCTGACAAACTCTATCAAATTATAGCTAATCAGTACAGCAGGAACAGAATCTTGATTCATACTTGATCAACGCTGCAAAATCAGGCTCCTCTGTCAGTCACTGTACCAAACCTGCCCCATATTAAATCGATGGTTGTGATTGGCCCAAACATACTCTAAAGGTATATCTAAAATTACAACTGAATCTGTTGTGATGCCTCAAGTGTCAAGAACAAAGTCGTGGGGAATATTTCTTGAGGAGCTTTTAGTCGGACAGAACAAACTGACTGGGTTAGAAGAAAAACCACAAAGTGTCTCCTAACTCTTTATTATTGCCTGATTTATCCCCATCTTTCATACTGTTACACAGTTTGGGGGAGTCACACATTTCACCTGCCCCCTCATTTTCTCCAGATTTTTACTATTTTTCTTCCAAAATATGTGTAAATTTCTCACTTGTAGAAGTCACTTCTCTACAAGATGTAGGGGGTACAAATTATGTAATGACTTTTCCCACCTGGAAAAAAAACTGTCCCTCTTTAAAATGTTTCAACAGATTCTGAAAAAAGCATTTAACTGCTGTTTTGTAACTGTATTGTTGTCCATGTTTTATTTATTTTACTCATAAAGATATGTAGTTTAACTATTGCTCAGGGGTCAATACAGTATAAACTAATATCCCCCTCACAAAAACACACACACACACACGTGCCTGTGTGCACATATACATGCTATACAAACCTCCACATTTCACATACTCACATTTTGTGCTTTTAAATGAATATTTATTAGTATTGTTGTTTTTATTATTGTTGTTGCTGTTTTATGTATGTTACTATTCATTTGCAATCACTTACGTTTACATATTATCATTGATAGGATTTTTTTTATTTATGCAGAGGCTTTAAATAAGCCCTCTGGGTTTTCTGCTTCTCCCTGCACTGTTTCTGATTTGTCATCTTTGCCATTTTTTTGGATATAATTTTTAAATTGTGCAAAATCAAACCAAACTAAACCACTTTAGATAGTGAGCTAGTAAGCATTATTCCATAATGTCTTATTTATTTATTTAACATTGAATACTGGATCTCCAGGTTAAACATATTGTCATTAACTGAAAAGTACTGTGTGTTAATTTCACTCCTGAGAATGTATTCACAAATGCTATTCAGCACAGGTGTGGAATCACCATATAAATATATTCCCATCTACAGTATGATGCTGAGCCGGACAGATACAGGTTAAGTAGTCGTGTGAAACAAGCTGCATGTAAATGGAATGATGTGACAGTATGGTCATAGGGCAGTCATTAAAAACCTGTAGCTAACTCATAGATG
>JAJHUR010006239.1:2048-16138 GCA_027495735.1 Lutjanus campechanus | reverse complement strand
ACACGAAATGAAAGGTTTGACTTGCTCTAACAAGTTCCCGTGTGTAAAACAAACTGTAAGTTTCGCATGTGTGCTACAAAACAACGAGTTAAGCTAGCTAACTTAACTTCATTAGTATTTATTTTGCCTGGGTGAACTTCTGTTAAGTGTTGTATTAGAACGACAACTAAAAAGTTAAAGTTATGTAATAGTCACCAATTATCCCTACAAACAATATTTTTACTCTTACACCGACACTAAAGCTTAACATGCTAGTTAACGTGAGATTTCACACAACAGTTAGCCAACGGTTCGTTGGCGAGAACAAGGTAACGTTCATGAACATCACGTACCTTACAGTATTTTGACGCGGTGTTCATCTATTTTCGGAGGTCCGGTGGCGATGTTTCGCTCTACAGCATTCAAACTGTCAGTACGTTTAACATTTTTCCAGTCTTGGTTCGGACAAAAGTCCCCAAACCTCCGAAGTGAAAGGGTATTTTCTTGCTGCCCATAAGCGTTATGTCAAGTGAGAGAAGCAGGAAACATCAGTCTTTCCTGGCCGTAGAAAGTTCCAATGAAATTTGTCACGGGACCTCAAAACTGCTGCAACCGCTAAAAGACTACACAAAACACACCGGGGTACTTCCGGTATGTCATTTCAAAATAAAACCAGAGTAATCACCAAGCGATAGACTCTTGCTCATACATTTATTCAAATTTTTTGTTATAGTTTAGAGGTGCTTGTATTTCTATTTCATGCTACTTTATACCTCTACTCATTTGCATTTGCAGATAAACAGTGGTGGAAAGTAACCAAGTTATTTATTCAAGTACTGTACTTCTGTACAATTTTGAAAGACCTGTACCAAGATTATTTTAGTAAGCGAAAACTAAATTAAAAAACTAAAACTAGGTGTGAAAAAACATTTTAATTAGCTAAAATCGAAATAAAAAGTAGACTTAAAAAAACAACAAAACTGAAATGATATTGCATATTTTCAAAACTAACTAAAATAAAATAAAAAATATACAGTAAATATCTTTTATTTTTTGGTCTTTGTCAATTTGGTCAAATTTGTCAACACAACAAGCATGAGGAGGTATTGTTACATTTATTGAAACTGGGACGTCTACATGACCGTGAGTTCATTGCCTTCACAAATTTATTGTGTTTGTATTGTAATGCCTTCTCTGAATTTCTTAAAGCTCACCCCTGACCAAATACTTTATGATATGGGGGATATCACAATTAGAAAACTAAAATAAATACTGAAAGTGATAAAAAGTCAACTAGGACTATACATTTTAAAACAATAGAAATTAAACTGAAATTAGCAAATCCACTCTAGAAACCAACATAAGCTAAACTGAACTGAAAACAAACTTTAAAAAATAAATAAATAAATAATAATAATAATAATAATAATAATGAAAACCATAATAACTCTAAGTTCAACTTTACTTCAGTATTTCCACTCTGTGGTACTTTACACTTTTCCTCCGCTGCATTTCAGAGGGATTTTTTTTTTTTTACTCTACATTATTGTTACTTGTGGCATTAAAAAACATTTGATATGCTTTTATTATATGATACAGTACTATCATCACACTACCATTACCCATTCTACTTTCATTTATACAAAGGATCTGAGTACTCCTTCCACCACTGCAGGTCAAGGTTTTATGTTCAGTATAAAACATACAATCAGCTTATGAATGATGATGTATTAGTTACAACTGACTATAATCAGCAGCAACATTATATGCTACTTACACATAAATATTAATGCATCAATGTTGTGGTATTGCTACTTTTACTGGTTGGAAGCTCTAACTCGGGGTAAGTTAAACATGATGGATGTTTTAAAAATTTAATTAGTTTAGTTTATAAATATTTAAAAGAAAGACTACAGAAAATATATTACAATATTCTAAAATGCCCTTTTTGATTACATCTATTATGTGTCTTGGATTAACAGAATTCGTGCTTTTATTTTTGGAAGCGTAATAACTAATTTCCGGCCTTATTGTGGTTTACTTAACGCAGCTACTTTTACACTCAGGAATGACAACATTGAGAAGTCAAACAGTTAAACAGTGTCACCTACAGGTAGAAAAGAAGGACATGCCTATTAACCAAAAAATCGTTCACATCTTAATTTAACCGCCAGAAAAATAAATGAATAGAGTAACACCTAGGAATGATAAATATATTATTATGACCATGTCAAAATAATGATAGAGTAGCCTAATTATACAATAAAAAATAATGATGAATGAATTACAAGTGTTACATAATATCTAAAATGATGGGGTACTTAATAATGTGTTTAACAAAAAAAGCATTCAATGGTCTGGACTTCATGTAGTCTATAACTCTGTATGTATTGTGCTTATCAAAATCCACATAGACGCATTGCACCACGTCCCGAGTCGACCTACCTTATCTGAGCTGATGGTGCGCAGACGAAAAATAACCAGAGATGCTGTGATAAGTGAAAAGGAATAGTGTGACCCACAGATATTTTAAGATGAGATAGCGTGTGAACAAAACACATATTCAGTGGAAAATGTCTTTTTGTTTTATGAATGAAAACAAGAAACAGATGCCAAATTTTGTCCACAAGGTGGCAGCAAAACACAGTTTAAAGGAGCCGCAGAATGCAAGAGCCGCCCGTCAAAGCGAAAGGAAATACTGTCTTATCTATGCCAGAGTTTTGAATGTTGTAAATATTCTCTATAAGCCTAAAGTTATGTGTTACTCGCAGATCCTCACAAATATGATGCAATTATTATGTGAATCATCAAAAATAATTTCTATCTCTTAAGCTACAAGGCAAAGCAATTGTCAATTTAAAGAAACTGGCCTTTGAAGCAACAACATAAAGTTGCATAATCAATGGTCTCAAATACAGACGTGGATGACTTACTGAGGGCACAGGCCCAGGGGCCCAAAGTGTCAGGGACCCCAAGGCTTCATGTGCAAAATGTGTAACAACTACAAAGACATAAAAAACAACTACAAAGAGACACCTAGAGACCTTAAGGATGTGCAAAATCCCCCAAAAGAGAGGCAAAACTATGAAAATATGCATAACAACTACAAAGACATGAAAAATGATCATAAAGGGTGCAAAATGACAACAAAGTGATATAAAGCAACTACAAAAAGAGGCAAAACAACCACAAAGTCTGTTTCTTCCTCCTTATGTAAGGAGAAATGACAGGGCCTTTTATATGTCTGTGCCCAGGGGCCCATTATCTCATAATCCCTCTATGAATGTAGATGTGCACCACATGTTAAAAATAAGCTATATTCCATGATCATTAGACCATTAGATCTGCCTCTATCAATACGTGATGACACAAAATAACATCTAAGCACTATAAATTAGATGACAAATTGGAGAATGAATTCATCTCGTTTGATTCCAGTGAAAATTGTGGGTCTGAGAAGCCTCTGAAACCCCCTCCAGGGCCTCCGAAAGTCCCCGCAGCCCACTTTGAGCCACCACCGCATTAATGAAAAGACCCATTCTGCTGCAGAAGGTGACAGCACAGTCGTCTAACTTAACACCCGCCTCCTCACATTATCAACCAATGGATCTAAACCCGCTCCCACTACTAACCAATCACACGCGAGCCTCTCCTGAATTTTGCCCAATCAGTTTCGAGTACCGACTCCTATTTTCACAGCTCCATTTCTGACCAATCAGAGACGAGGCCGCCTGCGCAGAGGGCTGGGCGCGAGAATCGGCGGGATGGACAAAAATCATAATGCAGCCACATAGAAGTACAGAGAAGTGATATAGAAACAGCTCGGACAGAGAGTAATGAAAGTAACGCGTGATTATTAGTCTCTTCTACGTAATATTGGCTTTTTTGTTGCGATATTTACTTCTCAGAAGCACGTAACAGAAGAGTACGTAGTGAAGCATTTCCACGGAGAGATGTTATCGACAATGGATAAGGCTTGTACACAGAGAGCGTAATATTATGGATTGTACATTAAGTTAGCTCACCGACTAGCCGAACAGTGCTAGCTACATGCTCATAGGAAACGAGCGATGACTGACAGCGATTTCTATGGATAAACATCTATTAATGTGGGATTTTATCAAGCTGCCAAACACAGGTTCGTCTTTAAAAAGGTTCAATCATCCTACCGACTGTCATGGACAACGTGAAAGCACGCAGGTGGGTGCCAGCAATAATAATACAGTGAGTGTTGTTTCATTATCCTGTTTCCCACAGTCACCGGTGTTTCAATGCATCTCTGGTGAAAATAACATAAAATGATTTTTGGTATCAGTGTCCTGATAATGCATCAAGTTTAATCTTTGACAGCCTACTGCCTGTGCACCTGCACAGTCGTACTATAACCAGGTCCATCTATGAGATTTATGAATGGTGAAATAATAGTTTGTATATCCCGAAACATATCTTCTGAAGCATGAGTTACTGTTGTTTTCTAAATATTATTGGAGCAATACAGTATAGACTGCATAACATGTTTGCTATGCACGGGGGGCGCGCAGCCCATTGTCAAACAACAGCATCCTGGGAAACAAATTACTTGAAAGTGACAAGTCAGTAAGACTAGTTGCAATAAATAAAACCATTTACTGTTTTACTGTTTTGTCTGTTCTGCCTGAATAAAAAAACAAAACACAGGTAAAGGGCTATATTAGATACAATATCAGTAAAATGTGCTTTTACAAGTAGAGCTGCAATGATTAATTGCACCAACTATTCTGATAATTGATTAATCATTTGGGTTTGTTTTTTTTTTTGAGGGAAAAAAAGTCAAAATTCTCTGATTCCACTTTGTTAAGTGTGAATATTTTCTGGTTTCTTTAGTTGATTATGACAGTAAACTGCCCACTTGTTTGTGGGCAAAACAAGACATTTTAGGACATCATCTTGGGCTTTGGGAAACACTGATCAACATTTTCTTTATTTAATGTCATGTTATGGGCCAAACAACTAATTGATTATTCAAGAAAGTAATGGACAGATTAATCAACAATGAAAATAAACATTAGTTGCTGCCATGTTTACAATAATGTTTATCCATTGGTTTCCTTGGAACACTATGTTCCAAGACCAAATGGAAATGGGAAATAGCACCTAAGATTTCCTAAAGCCCTTCTTTTTCTTTCCAAAAACCCCAGTGCCAAGAAGTACCTGGGAAAACAAACAGATGTGTAGGTTTGTGATTAGACTAGATAAGTTATACTGCCAAGGCTACCAGGGCACAAAATTAGCACCAGCCACCAGCCAGATGCTGGTAAAATATCTAAGTGGGTGGTAGATTTGCTTCACTTAACAGCCAACAAAAAAATAATGGTAATCTATAAAGTGGATGGTAAAATTTGAACAGTCAATAGCCATTTGGCTGGTGGACAAAAAAAGTTAATGTTGCACCCTGAAGGCAGCAGAGCATTGATTATTAATGTTCAACAACAGGCAGGTGCACAATAATGAGGATATTTGCAATCAAGTGCTGTCAAGTTGACAAGCTGAAATGATAAGAGAATTAATTTATTAGACTAAGTTGATCAACGTAAAAGCAAATACCATCAATTTTGAAAATCACTGAATCGTTTTACTTGGCAAACATTTGTGGGTTCCAGCTTGTCAAATGTGAAAATTTGTTTCTATTCTCAGTTCTGTCTCAGAGTAAAATAAATCTTTGGGTTTTGGGGTGGACAAAACAAGCTGTTTAAATATGTGACATTTTGCACTGGGCTAGTATTTGCTGCTTAAGTGATGCTTGCATTAACCTTGAATGAACTGTTAATGTCTCATCCTCACCACATATTTTTGTTCACATCTGGTGAGAGACATGTGACTCTTTTCTTTCATAATTAGAACAGCTCAGGGTTTGACGTGTGAAATGCAAATCCTGTGTTTCACAATATCCCGACACCTGTTTATGACACAAGTATTTTAAATGCTGCAAACTCTGATGATGAGTGTTTCATGCATTGGAGTCTGTTTGTTTCACTGCTGCTGAGGCTTTTGAAAGATATTTTAATGTCATATTCTTACTGTTCCACGGTTAATAATAATGTGTTAAACAAAATGCAAAGAGGTTACATAAGGCTGTCTGTTTTTTGAAACTTTTTGAACAACTGGACCGTTGGTTAGGACCGTCATCTGACCACACCCCAGCGCACCGCCTCCTTCATCTCAATGACACACACTCACACACCTCTGGAGGTGAAAGAGCCTGTTGATGTGGGATCGCCCCGTTCCTCCAGCCCCCCTCACTCCCCTCCTTCCTGTTCAGTCATAGGTCCAGACTCATGTCCCCACGTCTCTTTGCTCTGCTGAGGCAATCAGGCCACGCCAAAATTCAATTGCTGTGTTCAGGTTTCCGCACTGAGGAAGACCTTTCATACGCAGTCTGATACTAGACCAGAGGAAAGCACTGGTTTTCGCTTGCGTGTGTGTGGTTAAGTGAGAGCATGTGTGATCCTGAAGGTCTGCTGTGTAGAAACAGCTCTTAAGAGTGGATAACTTAATTTCTCCTCCATTTATTAACCTCCTCTCCACAACCACAAAGAAAGTGTTGCCCAGCAGCGAGTTTTATGGGAACACTGAAGTACAGTGCTACCTGCCAACTTCTTGTGTCAGTAGAGAAGAATTTTCTGTTGTTGTATGGAGCCTGACTAGAAGTTGTTTTCCTTTATATTCTGACAAGGTTTGTCAAAAAATAGTGTTTTTTATGTTGTTATTATGTCTCATATTGTGAGCCACTTGTCTAACAAACCAAGGTCTATTCAGTCCATCATTATACATTATTCATCTATTTATCTGATTTTTTTCTTTCCCTTGTTGTTTATTTGAATCACCATAGTCTGCTATGAACGTAGACTATATGTACATCTTGCTGTAAATTTGTAATATTTCTTGCGGTCTGAATGCAATATTGGTAAGGTGTCAGAGTCGGTGCTGTTGTGTCGTTTTAGTTCTTGAATCACTTTTAGACTTTATAGAATAACTGAAGGCCTCTTGCAAGAGCCATCGATGTTTTTGTGTTTCCTTTTATTTCCTTGTTTTGCTTGTTTTGGCCGTGACATAGACAGAGTAGTGCTGCACCACAGTCACTGCATTTCCTTCAGAGTTTCTGCAGGTCCTTAAAAAGATTCAAATCCAATAATCTGCCTTAAAATGTATGAAATACGATTTTGTCAGGTCTTAAACATTGAATTATGAAGTTTGATTTAACTTCAGTTTCACTTTTTAATGCATTTTTTTGGGGAAAATGTTTTGATCATGCTGTAACAACTACAAAATGAAACCAACATTGAACCAGTAAACACAAATACAAACTGTGCATGTCTTAAATTACATCCATAATGGTCTTAAAAACATCTTAAAATGTTTGAACTTGTTGAAACCTGCAGACCCCCTGTTACTTGGAAACTTAGGTTAAAAATGTCAGGTGCTGCTAATTCTGGTCACAGCAGCTATCTTTTCACTTCTTACAGAAAGGAACAGCCCAACCGCGGTAAACAGACACATTAATCTGAAAAATCTACTTAAAGCTGAGCCTGTGCAATAGTTAAGCTTCTTCTACTGTCGCCTGGTAAGGGAAGACTTTGAGAGCTTCTGCACTGGCAGGATATCCCTTACAAGAAGAGAACTCTGCATGTTTGCATTTGCATATATTTTTTATGACTATTCGGTTACAGTTTTGCAAAGTATTTGAAATAGGGGAGTCACTCTAAATCTACTAATCCACTAAACATTGATTTAAATGATCTTTTAATTTCATGAATAGAAATCAAGAGCAGGATCTGATTCTCCTGCTGTTTATTGCATGCTAGCCTCATGGCAAGCAAGAATAACTACACAGAAATAGCCAATCATCTCGCTGGTTTCATTTTCTTATGTAG
Source organism: Lutjanus campechanus (assembly GCA_027495735.1). Classification (NCBI taxonomy): domain Eukaryota; kingdom Metazoa; phylum Chordata; class Actinopteri; order Lutjaniformes; family Lutjanidae; genus Lutjanus; species Lutjanus campechanus. The sequence goes on along the minus strand of JAJHUR010006239.1, from coordinate 8,249 downwards.
GGCATATAGAGGTGTCAGTATTAAATTGAGACTGTTTCATAAAACTATGTTTAATTACCCTGTATAGCATGCACTTTTCTGTGACTGCAGCAACTTGAGGGACAAGAGAGACTCACTTCCTAAAACAAATCAGTTAGCCTACGTCACATATCAGGGTTCAGGTTATCCACATTGCCACCTTCCCTAAAGAGAGGCTGGTGGCTTTTTGCAGGTGAGAACTCAAAAGTCAAACAATGACAGAGCTTTCAGTGCTGAAATTTTTAAAAAATCAAATTGTGACCTTAAAATTGAAAGTCAAATCGTGACACCCCTAATTTGAAATACATTGGCTACTGATAGAAACTAAGGTACTGATGGTGGTGCTTGTATTAGCACTTTCCATGCAATACCATATTCGTATCAGTATTCCTGCTTACATAACTGGCTGTGTTTTGACTCCATCAATAAAAATCTGCTCTTCTTTTATGATCTTTCCACATTTGCCCTGTGCATTTTTTAGCAATGATGAGGATGAAGAGCTGCACTCCACAGATCCAGAGAGTAAAGAGAAGAGCAAAGACAAAAAGACCCTGTGCAAAGTCAAGTGGTCCCGAGATGAGGTGAGTTTATCAGAGGCTCGAGTGATGACATTTTGTGGGGAATGAGTGAAATGTGGACTTTGCACTGCATGAGATTTGTATTTTATCTGCTTATCTTTTATCCTTGTGTCTCCTTTTCTCCCTCTTCTCAGGATGAAAAGCTGAAAAAACTTGTAGAGCAGCATGGAACTGACTCCTGGAAATTAATAGCTAACTTTTTTCCAGTAAGTATGTAATGTAATGTGACTGCATTGTATAATAAGAGTATTAAGAGTCATATCTTAGTGATTTATGCCATATTGCAACAGTTAATGATTGTCTAAACCATGTAGTAATTAACATCATTCCTCAATAGGATGTTTTTAACAGCGATGATAAGTCATGGGTGCAGTGAGGCTGGAGAAGCAGATGTATTTGCAGCTGTCAGGAGTAGGTGTAACTGTGAGGTGGTGGTGTGGTGTAATGAGGTGTTTGTCTTTGTGTGTCTCTGTCACAGGGGAGGACAGATGGCCAGTGTCAGCACCGCTGGCAGAAGGTGCTCAACCCAGAGCTGGTGAAAGGACCCTGGACAAAAGAGGAGGATCAAAAGGTAAGAGGAGCTGGGAGTTTCCTGTTCTGGACAGAAAGAGGGATGATAAAATAGGTAAATGATAGGGGAGACAGAAGGAAGCTGTCGACAGCAGCTTAGACTCAGTGAAAGGGCTGAATACAAACACAAATGCCACAAAACGAAATGTATCTTTTACCTTCAGAGCAACAAGGCTGTGCACATGCGCAAGCTTGCTTCCCGCCAAAACTTTCCTTCCCTTAGCTTCTTTTTTTCTCTTTCTTTTTTGCAAAGTAAATGCTCCACTACGTCATTCCTAATAAAACACAGACTTTCCAAGTCACTAGTTTAGAGCCCAGCCCTTGTTTGTACAGAGTAAAGCTCTAATATCTTCCACAGCTCAACAATCCTTAAATGGATCATGGTTCTTACAGGAATGTCAAGAATGGTGTCTCGTTCTTCCAACATCTTGGCATCACAACAGAAACACAGACCTATCAATAACAGCCGTGACTGCCAATGATGACATCGCAACATTTCTCAGCCTTGACGGAAACCAAACCGAGCCAAACAAGCCCTGCTGCTGCTGTTACAGTCGCAGCTTTCCAAACACTGGCCCTGCTGTTTGGTGTAGATGAGAAAAGCAGAAAGATGTGATTTCCCTTTTTATACAAGCTTGTAATTTCCATGAATCCAGTTTGGGCCTTAGTCTACCCTTTCATTAAAATAAAAAACGACAGTGAAAACTACTAGAATATGCAGCAGTGTATAGATTATAATGTTCTCATGTAGAAATAATTGGGGCCAATATTCGTTTGTCATTTATGGATGGATGGATAAAGAAATTATAGCAGATGAATATCAGCTATAGTCTGTTTTTCATAGCACTGGTCTGCCATTCAGAAATAACAGAACATTGAATGCTGTTACAGGATGAGATGGCTCAGTATTGAGTATTCAGTAAAGCTGTGTAGTAATGATTATTGTATCGATTGCAGATAATCCATACTGTGAATCCCTCACAAAATCTCTGTGCAGGTTATTGACCTGGTCCACAAGTATGGCCCCAAGCGCTGGTCGGTGATCGCTAAGCACCTCCAGGGGAGGATCGGAAAGCAGTGCCGTGAACGGTGGCACAACCACCTCAACCCAGAAGTGAAGAAGTCGTCATGGACTCAGGAGGAGGACCGAATCATATACGAGGCCCACAAACGACTTGGCAACCGCTGGGCAGAGATCTCCAAGCTCCTTCCTGGACGGTAATGCAATATTGTGGGCACATTCCGTATCTCCACTTCCTTTCTTTACATGTTAGTTTCTGTTGATGATTTCAGCATTTATACACACATAATTTACAAACAAACCCAAAAACAATATAACACAGAAAAGAAGAATAGAGTTACATTTTCAGTAGTTCATCCAGTTTCTCAGTTTCCTCAACTAACTAACTAACTCTGATTTCTGGCTTTTGAATAATGTCCATTTCTCCCTCTTCTCTAACTGTATTTCTTGCAGTCTCCATTGATGTGTCAGCTTTCCCATTATGTAGATTTCCTCTAGCATCCAAATACATAACCCTCAATCATATAGTAAAGATAAAGTACCATGTAGCTTATAGGGATATTGTTTAGTATAGTTTCCAAAACATTTGATATTTCTAATATTCTCTAGCATGGTTATTTGTGTTTAAATATTGTTTTCTTGACTCTGGGCATGATTTAAAAAACACAGATCGCATTTTTCCCAGAGAATTCCCTCCATATCCATGAATTGTATTGGAAATTGGAAATTTTTACATTGAACTATGATTTTTTCAAAATTAATATTTAGTTGAATATTTGTTTGTCGTCAGTTTTTGGTGTAGGGCAGATATAATTCTAATTTGATATCTCCATTTCCTGTTTAAATCATGAAATGGATAAATGCTAAATTGATCATCTCCCCAACAGGACGGACAACTCCATCAAGAACCACTGGAACTCCACCATGAGGAGGAAGGTGGAGCACGAGGGGTACCTGCAAGACGGCTGCAAGAGTTTCACTTCCTCTCACACTGGAGTGAAAAGACGTCACCACAGAACGTGTCCTCCGACTCCAACAGAGCCGCAGCACTGTGATCGCAGTCCCCTGCCAATACCGGGACCCAACCAGGTCCACTTTCTTTCTGTACTCTACACTATATGGTGTTTTGATTTCTTTTATTTGTTGTCTTGATTGATTTTTATTTAAATATGATTCTCTGTGTTTTAGATGACAGGATATCCTTATGATCCTCACAGTGGACACTTGATGGACAGTCTTGCTGATAATTCAGGCTTCATATCTGTGAGTCTTTGTGTATTCTTTTTGCATGCTAACGGGAAAACTTGTCACATTCTTTATTTTCTGGACTTTCTGTAGTTATCCTTGTGATTGCTAACTCTGGACTTCAAATCAAACGCTTGAATGTCCTGTTATTTTCACCTAACGTTCAATAACACGGGGTAAACGCTCCCGTGAATATTTTATGTGTGAATCTGTTTTATTTTTTTGTCTGGTTTTCTTAACTTCTTCCTTTCCTCCTGTCCTCTCGACCTCTCCTCCCTGACGTTTGTTTATTTCAGCCATCCTGCCTGGATGATCCCGACAGAGAGCAAAGAATTAAGGAGCTTGAGCTGCTGCTTATGTCAGCAGAGAGCGAAGTCCAACGACAAATGCAGTGCAGAGGTCCATGTGTAAGAACACACTCCGAATGTGTGTTTGCATACTTAGCCAGCATAGCCTGCGTGTGTTTGTAGCTGACGTACACTGCAAAAAGTTTTTTTAAATGGTCATTTGTAAAATTAAATGTATTATTTAATTCAAGATTGAGTCTTAAAATCAAATCAAAGAGAAAATATTAAGAATTTTCTTGAACCAGGTGTCATTTTCTACACCTTATACTTGATTAGCTGCGACTAATGATTAGTTTCATTGTCTGTTAATCTGTGGCTTCTTTTCTTGATTACTTCAGTTTAGTTGTTTGCTCTGTAAAATGTTTGCCAATCAGTGTCTCCCAAAGCCCAACGTGACATCCTCAAACATCTTGTTTTCTCCACAACTCAGAGATATTCAGTTTATTGTCCTAAAAGAGTGAAGAAACCAGACAATTGTCACATTAAAGAAGCTAGAATCATAGAATTTAGACGTTTTTTTTTAAATGACTCAAAACAGCTGGTGATTAATTTTATAGTTGACAACTAATCGATTAATCATTGCAGCTCTTCACTTGTTTACAGAAAATTCCCCAGAAGAAGATTTTAAGACCGGAGACCAAATAACTTTTTGCAGTGTATACATGTGAAAACGAGAATGGCGCACATGTATGTGTGTCTGTAGCCTGATTTGCTGTAGTGTTGCTATAGTAACTACCTTCCCCATCTCGCTACTCATTCAGACTGGCCTGAAGCTGTGCTTGGTAGCCACCCTACCTCCCCTCTCCCATTACCATCGTTTCAAACATGAACCTTCATCCCCTCCAGTCCTCCTCACCCCCCATGCCCACGCTCAGCCAGCAGTTTGAACCAAGCACCTTCCTCTGTCTCTCCTGTTCCTGTCCTGTCCCTCCCCGACACATTTAATTCACTCCATTCATGTAATGTGTCATCCCTCACAGTCAGTGAATTCATGTTCAGTGCTTTAATGGTGGAGATTGGCCTGTTATGTTGTGGTGACATGAGTGTTTTCCACACTTTTCCAAGCCATTGATAATTTTGAAGGACCAGTGTGCAGGTTTTGTGGCATCTGGCAGAAGGCTTGCATACTGCAAAAATGTCTCATCATTTATGTACCAAGCGTGTAGGAGAACCTACAGTGGATGCAAAACTCGCTAAAAAGTGCAAAAGGCCCCCTCTAGAGCCAGTGTTTGGTTTGTCCATACTTGGCTACTATAGAAACATGGCGGTGCAACATGGTGGCTTTCTTAGAATGGGGATCCGCACCCTCTGTAGATATAAACAGCTCATTCTAAGGTGAAAAAAAACAAACAGTAAGTCTTATTTTTAAGTGATTATATAATAATCAAAACATATTAATGAATATTATATTGCATTTCTCAGGGACTCTACGGGTCTTATAAAGTCTCAAATCCAATAATCTGAATTTTAGAACTGATTGATAATGAAGTTAACATTAGTTTTAAGAAGTTGCATTAACTTAAGTCTCAGTTTTTATGTATCTTCGTTAGAAATTTGTATTGATCACACTGTGCAACTACAAAATGAAACCAACATGGAACCAATAACTTCAGCATTGCTTTCATCTAATATCAGTAAGTGGATGATCAGTGACATCTGGCTTGGGAACAGCACATTTAGTTCTTGGTTGAAGCCTGTTGAAAATACCGAATTTGAAGCTTGCTGCACTTTATGCATGCAAACACTAAAGTTAGGTCCATGTTCTTGGACTCAGATTTTCCTTATTCCTCCAGTATGGATGTGAATTAGGTCTTAATTTGCATTCATAATCTTCTTAAGAGGTCTTGGAAAGTCTTAAATTTTTCAACAAGTTAAAGTTTCCACCAGAAAGTCTCATTTCAGCCATATTCTGCCAGTATATCTCCATAAATCTTACACACTGGACCTTTTAAAAACCGATCCAAATTTAGAACCATTTTACTAAACATCTGCCAGTCTCTCACCATTAAATCAGATCTGCTGCTGGAGCCGGAGATCTAATACCGCTGTTCTCTCACCCTGCCTCCTCAGAATCTGGAGCAGTACTCAGCCTGGTCCGACAGTGTGTCAGACGACACGTTGACGACAAGTAGCAGCAGCCTGGAGGAGCAGGCGGAGAGAAGGACCTGGAGGGGCCCGGAGATCCCTCAGGGGCCCCCACCACAGCTTCCTGTGTCCCCCAGCAAGTTCCTGGCTGTAGAGGCCAGCACTGTGCTCTCCACCCTGCAGACCATACCGGAGTTCGCAGAGACCATGGAGCTCATTGACTCTGTGAGTAACAGAAGGTTGTCAAATGTATATCGATACTTAGAGACTTTTTCAATACCATGTCTTGTAAATGCTACTGATGCCATAAAAAAATCTAAGTGCTCATTCCAGACAT
>JAJHUR010006232.1:5098-17193 GCA_027495735.1 Lutjanus campechanus | reverse complement strand
GCTGAGCAGAATGCAGAGTGAACTCAACGCCATCGCTGCCTCGCTCGGAGCTGACTTCAGGTATTTAACTCGTGTAATCTTTTCTTTTTTTTTTCCAAACAGACCCCCTCTGAAATCAATTTCAGTGTAAGTGATGAAGGGACAAACAGTCCTTGTTCTTAGGAAAAATAAATTGCAAAGTTTGTCTGAAGTTAATGAGACATCAGCAGTCTAAATTAAACAGTGTATCAGACAGTGAGTGTGCATGTGTTTTTAGTACCAGTTTTGTATTGCTCTGACCTGACTCAGTCCTTTTCCTTCCCTCTGGAGGCCCAAAGAGGGAATTTCAAAGTAAAGTCACATTAACTGGAATGTGTTCACTATATCTGTCTTATTCAGACTGCTGAAGCTTCATATCTACACAATAATAAATACTTAAATACATTAGTTATTTATTTTTGCACAGAAGAAGGACTGTGGGGCTTTGGTCTCTTGAAAATGTGATCACATCCTTTCATTTTTATTCCAGTAAATATGGACGCAAATAATAAAAACGTCTATTTATCAACTTGTTTTAGGTGGGCTTGTGATGATACAGTGACACACTACATCTACCAGGGCCGTGTGGGGGACAACACCCGGGAATACAGAGGAGTGAAGGAGAGGGGGCTGCATGTGGTCTCTCAGTACTGGCTGCAGGCTGTAAGTTTCCCACTAACAAAACACAGTAAAGTAGAACCAGAGCTCCAATTTACTTCTGTTGTTTTCTACTCTTAAGTGCACCACACAGGAAGATATTGGGCCGTTTGCTCACAAACTTTGGAAGCCAAAGCAAGATTAAATCGAAAGCAACTGGACTTGTTCAAAAAGCCTTTTCTGAAGACGTTTCGCCTCTTATCCAAGAAGCTTCATCAGTTCATGCCTGTCAGACTAGTCAGAGCTAGTCTGACTAGCTCTGACTAGCTCTGACTAGCTCTGACTAGTCTGACAGGCATGAACTGATGAAGCTTCTTGGATAAGAGGCGAAACGTCTTCAGAAAAGGCTTTTTGAACAAGTCCAGTTGCTTTCGATTTAATCTTGCTTTGGCTTACAATGACCTGGACGAATGAGAACATTCACGGACATCTCACAAACTTTGGAAAGCAGTTAATACATGTTCACTTGTAAATGAAATGGGACGGGAACTAATGATTGTTTCAGTATTAATTAATCAGTCGATATCAATGATATCGATCTTATGTGGTTGCAAATAAGATATCTAAGTATTTGTGCTAATGTGCTAAATATTGAGGAGACTTGCTGCAAAACCCAACTTGATTTATCGTTGTTTTTATCATTAGAAAACAAAATGAGGAAGAAGTCTCCTTTATGCTGTGGTTCCTCTTATCATTGTGTCCTTCAGTTAGGCTAATTTTTGTGACTGCACCCACAGTACATATCCATACACAGAAGTTCATGGCTAACAAGTTACCCATGCTATTTTGTGCAGTGTGCTGAGGAGCAGAAGCATGTCCCAGAGTCTCTGTATCCTTTTACATACAACCCCAAGATGAGCCTGAACCTCAGCCAGGTGCCCAACAGTTCTCAGAGGTCTCCACCTTCAACACGAACACAACGCAAAGACACCACTGAGGTAAAGAAAAAGTCATGGGTCTAAATATGTAATTTCACCTCTGTAAGTCATGGCTAAGATTCAGTGGACATTGGATGCTGTTCTGCCTTGAATTACGTATGAGAATCAATATTATGTCATCAGTAAGATCTGAGAGAGGAGCTAAATCATTAAAGCAGGGCTGTCTCATTTAATTGTCTGTTAATTATCTGTCTCTCAGTGTGAACATGTTACAGAAGCAGCCACAACCACAGAGGATACGACCTTGCGTCGTGTTAGTGATGGAAGCATAGATCAAGAAGAAACACGTGATGCTGCAGATAAAAGTGGTGGGTGTCTTTTTCCAGCTTTCATTCAATTCCACAAAGCTCCTGCACATACTTGATAGACATTTTTATTAATGAACACTGTTGATCATCTCCCGCATCCAGATATTTCAGAGACTCTAGAAATGAGAGAGAACCTGCAAAGACAGCTCCGGGAGATCATGTCAGCCACCAAGCTGACGACAGAGAGGCGTTCCTCAGTCAGACTCCGCAGGATGGGATCGGGAGGGGCCGACTCGAGCCCCCACACACCTGATTGGAGTCGGGTTGGACGTAGTGGGAACAGACGGACTCTGGAGGCTCTGAGGTAAGCAATTCAAACAGTGCGAAAAATAAAGATGTAACAGTCATTGGTACCACAGAGCGAAGAACTGGATAAAATTGATTTTCAAAAGACAAAACAGAATAAAAACAAATAAAAATCCATAAAAAGGATAAAAAGAAAACAAACAACAAAACAAACAAACAAAAATACTGATACAAATAAAATAACAATTCTGTCCTGATTTCAGAGTTTCCAGAGAGGCAGCTATGGACATAAACACAGAGCCGTCTCAGAGTGAGCAGATAGTGTGGGACGACCCCACAGCCCGGGAGGAGAGGGCCAAGCTGGCTGATAATTTACAGTGGCCTGGAAGTCCCTCACAACACTCTGAGCCCCTCGCACCTCCACCTCCTCCCACCGCAGAAAACGGCCCCGGGCTCAGGGACTCCATGACAGACTCTGAGCTGGTGGAGATGGGTAAGAGATCAGGAGCCGGTCACACCACCTGTTTGGAAGTTTTCACTTAACTTCAGTTAGTTATAACTTCATTGTTATGTTAAAAATGTTCTAAGCGGCCACCATCGGCCAAGCACCTGACTATCGTGCTACATTAGCGTGTAAACGCCTGCAGACGCCAGTTGCACCACCTGTTTGGAAGTTACTGTAAGTTCAGGTTTAACCCTTGAATTTGACTTTTCACTGTAATCACTGTATCCGCTCCCAGCTGCTTGTGATGTCATCGACCAGTGTATGGGCCAGAAAGTGGTGACACCTCCAAAACGGGACCAAGACAATGACATCCTCACTCCTGAAGCCCCCAGCATCGCCTTCCCGCTCGCCAACCCCCCAGTAGCACCAGAGCCACAGGTGAAGATTCATATTTACATTAATAACATGTCCCCAAACATCTGCAAACACGTGTAACTGCTGTTACATAACACATATATATATATATATTATAAAGTGCTCTACACAGCACATTAGCTGTGACATGCACCTGATGCCGCCTCTTTCTCTGTTCTTTATCTTTTCAAATGAGCTCCTGGTGCTACAAGGTTATTTCTTTCTTTCTCTCAGGAGGAGCGTGAGAAAGAAAAGCAGCCACCCAGATTTCAGCTGTCCTCCCTCAGCCCTCAGGAACGCATTGATTACAGTCACCTCATAGAGGAGCTTGGTGAGTCTTCCACCTAAAAAAAACAAAAAAAACAAAAATATAATAAGAGTGAATTACAGGAACAGCAATCAGATAAACTCCCAAGTTTGATGTCAACAGATAGCAGAAACATAAAATTGACATACTAGCTTGTAGTGCACCTAACATTAGCCGGGCAGTGCCTCTCTTGGTCTTTCTGTCTTCAGCCACTCAGAGTTATATTTAATCCTCTAGATCCTGCATTATATTTTCTATAATTTATTATTTATGCTAATGTTAATATTCACTCATCTTAGGACGATTGTATTAGGAGCACTGGGGTGTCGGGTGTGACTGTGTGGCAATGGCAAATGGTTTACATGGCTCACGGATCAGGTAGCAGGGCCCCTCAGCTGAGCTGATATCAATTTAAGTGGTCCTCCTAAAATTTTCAGTAAGGAGCACCAGTGCTACTATAGTTTGGAGCCGTGGACAGACCTGAAATCAGAGGAGCGAGTCCCTGATGACTGACAAGGAGGTACAGCATACCTTATCTATAGTCCTTTTTTTCCTTTCTGTGTACATCTGTTTGTAGGTGGTGTAGTCCTGGACAAGCAGTCTTTTGACCCCAGCTGCTCCCACATTATCGTTGGGACTCCTCTGCGCAACGAGAAGTACCTGGCAGCGATGGCAGCCGGCAAATGGATCCTACACCGCTCGTACCTTGAGGCCTGCCGCTCTGTGGGTCGCTTCATCCAGGTCAGGATCTGAAGGTTTAACAATGTATTTGTATATATATATACATAACAATGTATTTTCTCCCTGCAATTACAGTTTGTTGTGGTATGTAATATTAAAGTTGGTTTAATGCGTTGCATGTCGAATAATGTCCTGTTGCCCCTAATTCTGAAAAATTTGAATTAGCCGTGTGCATTTAAAAGTACAGTTTCTAACATTTTGTTCGTTCATTTTGACATTGGAATCAGATTTATGGTTCAGCATAAAATGGTCCAAATTGTCTATTGTTCAAAATAGGAAAAAATACTAAATTGGGAAGTAAAAAGTGACTCTGCGAACAAACCACTGTGGCTGTTTAAGCTCTCTCTATTACCAGCCAACTACATGTTTAATGTTTGGCATCAGCATCAATAGTATGTCAAAAAAATTCTGTTTGGTTTCCAGGAGGAAGACTACGAGTGGGGCAGTAGCTCCATTCTGGATGCGTTGCCCTCCATCACCTCCCAGCAGAGGAGATTGGCGTTAGCTGCCATGCGCTGGAGAAAAGCCCTGCAGGGACGCTCTGAGCAAGGGGTACTTACAGGCACAGGCACACACTTTATTATATTATCTACTACTTGAGTTTTAAAGGATACTACATGTTCTTTTTCTGTTTTTCTGTTTTTCAGGGAGCCTTCAGTGGATGGACTGTAATCCTGAACATTGACACTAACAGAGAATCAGGCTTCAGGCGGTTACTGCAGTCTGGCTTGGCAAAGGTAGCTGTTTGTTTGTTTGTTTGATAAACCATTTGCTGATTGTTGGACTTGAAAACGGCAACAGTAATCCATAAAGGATGACAAATGATGTTGATTTTAACACAAAAAATAGTTCTTAAACAAATAAGTTGCAAATTGGAGAGTGTTTCTCCTAATATCTAAGACTAATATCTAAGTCCTATAAGTAGGGTTGCCCCCAAAAACCCTAAAAATTAGTTGAATCATCAGTCAGAGACCCCTCTGTCAACTATGATTCTCCCAGTTGAGCAGTTTTTTTCCCTTCTGTCAGTGGTTGTGCATAACAACAACAACAACAACAACAACAGCATAAAACAGATAGAAGCTTATAAAAATATGCATTGAGGCATTTCAGTGAGGAATTGATCCAGTTATTCAAGATAATCCACAGACCTTGTTGTGAGCAGTTTCATGAGGTTTTCTTTCTTGTAGAAAGAACGTAGTTCCGTTTGGTTCTACAACTGAAAGAAAAAAGTTCCTGCATGAAACGGCTCACATCTTTTTTTTTTTCCCCTTTGTGAGCACCACAAGCCGAGAGTCATTTAGTTCCATTATATTGGAGAGATGACAGACATCTCTACACTGGATATATACTAAACTCTTGACACATCGTGCCTTGCTATTAGTTTAATTTTTAGAAGATGCTTAATCAACAGTCATAATCATTAATTATATGGCATTTGCTGTGCCAAATGTTGCCTCATATAAAAGTGAAAGTTATAGGATGTTTTGCGGAAGTGGTGTTCGTTGTGGTGGCTCCCCTCCATTATGTGGATGTTAAGTCAGTGTTGATGGTAAATGTAGTCAATAACAGCAATAAACTCCTCAGTGTGTGCTATATTGACCAAGAAAGCTAAGTTCCTCTGGTGCAAAATCTGTTCTTCCTGCATCCAGTGATGGGGCGCCCTGTAGCTCAGTTGGTAGAATGTGCGCCCCATGTACTGAGGTTATCAGTCCTCACCTATCAAATAAAGGCAAACCCACCCCCCGATACAGCTGTGATAAGTCAATATAGGCCAACAACATATGGCTCTTGCTCTAGCAACATGGGCATTGTTGTCAGAGGCTTGCTGGCAATGCATCCTGGTAGATGTAGGCATTGCCAACTACAGCTCTGTGAGAAGGAGAGCTCAGCTTTCTTGGTCACTGTATCTCTGGAGACTGTGAGAACTTTCAGTTTTTACCATAGAGAGCATTCATGCAAGAGCAGAACGCTGGCACAAGAACTGAAGCAGGAGACATTTTTGATGCTGGAACACATCAAAAGGATGTTGTGACATTTCACAACAAGTTAGGGAAGTGGGCAGTGCCGGTTAAATTTCCCAGTTTCCCTACCAACCCACCACCAATACCTACCAACCAACCAATGAAATCTTGACCCCAAACTCCTGTATTTTGACAAGTTCTTTCTGTAAACATGTAATTCTTGTAATTCTTACCTGTAATTTTTCTCTCCAGGTCTTGCCGAGTCCCTCCTCGTCCTTGTACAAGGAGGCCACTCATCTGTTCGCAGACTTCAGTCGATTGAAGCCTGGAGACTTCAGAGTCGATGTATCTGAGGCGACCTCGCACGGAGTCACATGCTTGAAGCCAGAATACATCGCAGATTACCTCATGCAGGTCAGTGGATTGAGTAACTAAATCTTAGGTCAACAGGATGTAGCTTCAGTTCAACCAACTGCAGGCAAAACTGCAAAGATGTACCCCAACACACGTTTTATTTATATATTCTGACTATTGTCAAGTAGTTCAGTATTTTAAATGACAATATCTTCCAAGAGGTAAGATCACTTCATTAGTATGAAGTCAGAATTGAATCAGATGCAGTAGATTGTTAAAGGTGAGCTTTTGTCTTCCCACCAGGAGCCAACCCCACCTATCGAGCTGTACTACCTGACTGAGGCTCCCTCTGAAGAAGCTCCGGGCACGCCGTCACGTAAGCGTAAAGCGGTAACAGAAAACTCCAGGCTGAAAAAGACTCGCCTGAACTGAACTGTCACTACTAAATATTGTCATTCACACGTCTGTGTGAATAATTGTAAATGTAAACAACTGTAGATTTTTTAAATCTAAACTAAAATAAATAAAGTTCTTGTTTTGTCACTCTGGCATCCTCATTCGAGAGCGCTGCAGCTGGCTGCTGCCTGCGCTGTGAGATTGTAGCTGTGATGGCTGACTCGATGGAGCAGAAAAGGTCGAGTCACATTTTGTAATTGGGTGCAATGATACGATGTGGCCTCTGGGGGGCAGTACATCTTCCCTGTGTGAGCCAGGTGATTTCTCAGCAGCAGAATGAGAAAGTGAGTGTCTAATGTACTGATTTATTTATTGAAAAACTAATTTGCAGGTATATTTAACTTTATTTAATATTTGTGACTGACTCATATTTACATTATATTCACAACAAAACAACCAATTGCTTTTTGATTGTTTTGTTTTTTTGGTTTGTTTTTTGTAAGCTGCAGATCAAGCAGTCAGTTTATCACCTAATGGTGTCAGCTCTGATTTATTTGCAAACTATGCGTTATATCTTTGTTTGTGCCTGTCAGAGATACACTGTACCTTCAAAAGTTAACAAAGATGTACTAAAATGCCAAAAAAAAAATCTGTCCCTGTCGTCTTTGAAGTATTTTAGCAATTTCTATCACGTGTCTGTGTGTGTATATATATATATATATATATATATATATATATATATATATATCATCTTCATTGTACAAAGATGAGCTTTGTTGGAGTGAAATACAGTTAAGTCCTACAGGTGTGACCAAGCTGCAGTAGAACTGGAATTACGGTCACAGGTTCCCTTGTAATGGCACCGCTCACTTGTTCTCCTCATCAATAAGAGGGTCTGGAAGTCAATGTGCTGCCACACTCTGGATCATGTGCAGAGGTCTGAAGGTACATGCAGGGAGGCCTGCCAGGAGGAGCTGCAGTAGTCAATGCCTGATATTATGAGAGCCTGTGCCAGGAGTTGTGCTGCGTATTCAGATAGGTAGGGTCTGATCTTCCTGACGGTGTACAGGCAAATCGACAAGATCAAGCAATCAAGGCCACATGGACCATGTAGGTTAGAGGTATTTCAAAAGGTATGGCTGGACCTGCCCCGTTCAGGTTCTTACAGCAAAGCAATGATAGAGGGTATGACGCACGTTCGTAAAACAAAGATTTATAGAATGAAACACCATGACACACATAGATCCATACCATACTCTATTCTGTTTGTTAAAGCAAAGGCCTTTACTCCAGTGTCTGTGTACAGAAATCACGTAATTATAAATTCAGTGCGTTAAACAGATGTCATATTTACACATTCTCTCTTGTAAAACATTCAGTTGGCCTAAAGATTAAAAAATGAACAATATTTTTATACTCAATTACAGGGAAAAAGATGCTTAATTCCATTCCATTCCAAGTTTGGGATTTAACACAGACACCCTGCAAATAATACACTGGGAAACAACTGTAACACTTTAGGTCCTGTGACAGATGAATGAGCTCATGAAAAGAATGAGGGTGCAGTGAGTGGGATGTGGATCACTGATGAAGAGAATCTGGGCTTGATGCCAATGAGGAAACAGTGAGGGACATACAGAATGTGGACAAACATGGTTTAGAAGCAAAGAAAAGACAGTGTATGTGCCCATTTTGCCAACCATGAAAGGCAGAATATCAAGACAATCACTTATGGAAAATGAATGCATGCCTACAATTTTAAACAGATTTATCCCCACTGAGCCACCATAATGCAAAAACATGTTTAATCTAGCACCATAGTTTCTGTTAAAAGGCGTTCTTGCAAAATCCTGGCCATGAAAACAAAGGACAGGAACACAGATGAGAGCTTATTCAGGGGAGCTGTATCGGCCGGCAAAGAGAATGGCTTTGGTGGAGTTATGTCGGATGAAGAAGAGGAAGGGGTGGTCTGCGTTGAAGAAGACAGGAATCCTTATACTGCGGGTTGACACAACAGCACCAGTGGCAGCAGCGGCCTCAGTTCCCTCTTCATTCACCTCCACGAAAGCCTTGTGGACGACATTCGAGAGGAACAGGTCGTTTGCGGGAGACATGCCTGTCAGCAGGGGAGAGAGAGTACATCACTTTACCACCCACACTAAATCAGTTTAGTGTGCTTTTTCTTTCAATTTCAAGTGCAACCTTTATTTTGAAAGACCGATCATTTAAAGCTACAGTTGGTAACTTATATAAAAATACAAATGTAGTCATATTTGCAGAAGAAGAATAATCATATTTGCAGGAATCCACCATGCCTAAACAAAAACAACCTATCAGAGCCAGCTGCTGATGCAAAACATCAGAATTTGATGATATTCATTCCCAGGTGATCAAATATCAGTGTTGAGTTGATTGCTTTTGTTCAGGTGGGTTGGATACTTATTCCCAGTTTGATGGGCAAAAACTGCAAGTTTTTATATAGGCCTCAAGTCTATCTTTTTGACAATATACAGGTTAACACAAGGCTGGTACCCAGTAACAAGGCATTGAAAATGTATTTTATCCACTTTTTGTATCCTAGACAGAGCAGAGTGTGCCCCACAGTCCAAGATCAGCTCACTCTGGACCAGTTTAATCCCTCAGACTCTCTCATCCTAGACAAGTGGTTATAAGTGCCATTAGGAGGCACTAGGAGGAGCCAGAGGAACCTGATTACTCACACATTATCCGTCTCTTGTACTATTGTCAGACAGTCAGAGATATAGTGACAGTTTTGAGCTTGAGTGTTTTTGCACTGCATTTCTTACAAATCTCCAATCAAGCTATTACTGTAGCAACTTTTGTTGGATTGTCTCCAGTGCACTGTTTAGCTGTAATATGAGAAACTTATTCACCAGGCCGCCATGTGAAAAAATACAAGACAGACAGAGAGGAACTCACACGCACTAACATGTTTCCTTACATAGTAAATTGTGAATGAATGTTGAATGTTGTATATTGCACCTTCAAAATAATTATGCAGTATATACATTTATGGCATATGTCTTACCGGAGAAGTCACTCTGCGAGACATCAAAAGCGTCCGTCATGCCCATGCTGGTCAGGACATTGTTCAAGTCATACTTCTCCTCCATCTTGAATCGAGGCAGGCTCACCGTGACCTCATCTTTATACATCTTGTCTGGACTAGTCCACTCCACGAATTTCTCATAGGTCAGCTCCTTCTCCAGCTAGTGTGGATACACTATCTCTTATTAGTCTGTCTCTTTAACATTTACGTATGTTTTCTTTTTTTACTGTATGTACACATGTGCCCTACCTTCTCCAAGCCTGTGGAGTCGTCCTCTATTTCCTTGGGTAGGAAGATGAGCATACTGAGGTCCTTCCCTTTGTAGGGCATCTCAAGGACCTGTACAGAAACATTCTGGGTTTAATGTTATAATTAGATTAGGTCTGATTATTAGGTCCCTGAGCAACAACTTAAGACCATCTTCAAGATTTAGTCGTCTTTTCAACATAGGCAAACACAGCACATAGCATATCTAAGTACCTAAAGCATTTTTTTTCCCAGGATGGCAAAGGCTTGATCCACTGTACTCTGATCTGGTCTTACCCTGATATTCTTACCCAAACCCCACCCAAACTCACTCTCATGCCTAAACCTACCTGACCCAAACAAACCAAACCAACAAAGAAAACAAGTGCTAGCCAATCAGAGTCAGAGTAGGGCAGCCCATGACTACGCTTTCCTGGGGAGAAAATACTTGGTCAACTGGGCAGGACTTCAGAAGGGTCAGTTGTTCTTTGGATCATTGTAAATCTGTCTTCCATATGTCATTATAATCTGTTCACAAATTATTTAAATATCAAATCACATGGCAAACATGGACATTACCTGACAGCCGACCTCAGGAATGGAGGCCATAGGAAAATCCCCTGCCTGGTGCATCATCTTCACTGGTTTAGTATCTTTCTAAAGACAAAACGAAACAGAACAAGCACTTTTCCTCTCAGTAATCAGTAATTCAGTAATTTTATACATACAGTTACTCCTTCATCTCTAATGTGCAGTTATCCTCTGCAATACACTGTACATTTTTATCTTTACTGTAAGATCAGCTCGTGTAATATCTTCATACTGTGAAACCATCCTGTGATTTTCTTCTGTGAATTATTTCTGTGGCAATAATTATTTAGATCTTCTTTTCTTTTAGTATAATGCTACACACCATGTGTGTTATGTAACACTTTTATACAGTTATCCTGTACAATTTCGAATACATATATCTATATGTTAATATTAGTGAAAGGTGTATATAGTGTATGTAGTTTGTGTGTATATTTCTTATATATTTTAAATTTCATATATTTTTAAACTCTCCTTTTATCCTTTTTCTTAATTCTTTTTTTTTTTTTTTTTTTTTTTTTTTTTTTTTTTTTTTTAAATCTATTTATGACTGACTCCTTTTCTATCTGTACTTTGAGCTGCTGTATCAAGTGAATTTCCCCAGTGTTGGATTAATAAAGTTTATCTTATCTTATCTTATCTTATCTTATCTTATCTTATCTTATCTTATCTTATCTTTTTAATTAGTTAATTGATGATAAAATCATAAATAACCAGCTGTGTGGGCGGGAACTCAATACCGCAACTCCAACTCCACTTCATGTTGTATTTGTATCCACGTCCTCAAACTAGCTGGACTAAAATGGGCTTTTCTGATCAGGTGCAGTTTGCACATCAGTAGTTTTGTTTTTACCTGGTAGATAAAACATAATGACAATTTTCACTTTGAGCTGTAAATTTCCATCCCGCTAAATCAACACAGCTTTGTAACAATCTTCAATCAGAGTACACTGTACATGGCAGCGACAGCATCACAGACCTCATGAAAACTGTGTCCTGTCCTGCAAAATCATTTCAGAAACCCATAGCGCTGTTTTTGTTCCTCCTCCATCCAGTGTTGTCTCTGTGCAGCGTTACCTTGTTTATTCTAAACTCAGCATCAGTGGTTCCAGCTTCATCAAACTTTCTGTCCCAGTTGCCTTTGAAGTAGATGGCATTGACCAGCACCAGCCTGGTCATTTCGGTCAAGACTCCCTCGGACAGCAAGTCCTTGATTTTACCTGGTGAACAATAATGAACAAGGCCATCATCGTCAACAGGCTTTGGCAGCGGTTTCATCCAAAACTTCTTTATCTATTACAAGTACTAGACGCACTAAGGCTATTAGAAGAGGGAGACGAGGAAGACTTTCTTTCAAGAAAGAAAGTAGTTCTGATAGATTCTACAGCAGAAAAAAAAGTAGT
>JAJHUR010006226.1:5381-20465 GCA_027495735.1 Lutjanus campechanus | reverse complement strand
GACCTGGTTTACTGATCTGCGTCTGCAAACTCTCCTTCACACAGTCAAAGTGTGTAAAGATACATGGTGGTGTCATATTTCACAACGCGAAAACACAACAACGCACACTGCTGTGCTGAAAATATGATTATAGTGTCAACTAAATCTTATCAAACAGGGTACAGAACGTAGGATCGGGGCCATAAAACCTCCAGTAACTTACAATATTTTGAACTAAAATGACAGGATGCACCCTCGCCTCTTCAAAAAATCATAAATATCACAGTTCACTGTTACTGTCACCACACAGGTGTGCAGCTACACACAGGCTGCAGATGGCGCTGCTGATGTTTCCTGCTGCAGGGCTTCAGATGAAGTCACACAGGTCATACTGTATCTTTTGGCTGTTAGCGCCCACAGAGAGCTGCGTTTGGGACAGGCTATCATTTGAATATTTCTGCATCAGTGCCTACATTATAGCAGGTTTTGGTGTGGAAGCGATATTTTTTCCTGATACCTTACCTCAAGAAATACAACTGTATTTTTTTCCATTTAACGAAAGCAACAATAGTTGTCAAATATAATGTTTTGTTTGAATACAGTCTTTTGATTGCTGACAGTTGGTTTGGTGATATAAACAGTAAATGCTGAACAGGTGGGAGAAGACGAGAGCTTCAACACCTGAGCACACACAAGAACAGACTAAAAATAGCCACAGTCCAAGAATGACAAAGGCTCTCAGCTTCTCCTGCCTGACATCTAACTGCCAAAGTGATCAAAATGGAAGCACTACTGAGTTACAAACTCACTCAGTACTTTGTGACAAAGAACAGCACGTCCAAAAATGAGTACAGCAGCTCAAATAGTGAACTGGAGTCAAAGACTATATTTCGAATAGGTTGAATCTTTAATCCCTCTCATCTCCCATCATACTCCTCCTCCCCAGACTCAAGGAAGCTCAGGCAGGCTGCAGGAACACTGCAGGAGCGCAAGATGAGCGCAACATTGTAATTTCACAATAACAAGCGACGATGAGTCCTACGCTGTAAGCTGATCAGCTGTTAATAACTGTCAGTTGTCTGTCAATGTCAAGTTCAGCCTGTTGTCCTGAAAACAAACAAGCCCACTGCTCTGAAAATACACACTCTGGAGTTGGAGTTCAGTGACTGCCTGTCTGCCTGCCTGCCAGACTCCATATTGATAACATATTGCTCATTTTGACTTCTATTCCTTCTAAAAGATTATTAATCATTTGTTACATCTCATATGCAGATACTAGCTAATTCGGCGAACGTTCAGCATGAATTTAAACTCTAAGAAACATGAAACAGGCAAACAAAAACAGTTATTCTGGTCCAGAACGGAGCAAGACATGTTTCTTTAACCTCAAATAACACAAATAACACAAATGCAGTGTCTGTAGTTTGTACTCCTCACATTTACAAAACATAATTAATGCATTTGAGGGGAACTATTGCACTGCATCATTGCACGCTAACGTTTCAACCTATGGAGACAGAAAAGACGATTCTTCAGTGTTTTCATCAGAGCATATCATGCACAACAGATGCAACAAGACAAAAAAGACCAGATGACCAGAGAGGGAGACTCACAGAAACATCCTTCTTGAACCTACAACACATTTTTACAACATTTTGTTCTCGGATCTTCATCAGGTACAACTGAGGAATCCTCAGGTCAATCAGGGACCATGAGCTGACAGGCGATTAGTTCCACAGACACATCTCACCGTGTTTGCAATAATCTGTGAGACTTGGATTCTGGAGGTTATTATTTGGCATATTTCAAACTTCTGTATCTGTAAAATAGGCCAACATGTCAGGGTGACATTTTCATTCATTCATTCATTCAACCTTTACTTAAAACTCGGAAATACATTGAGGCAGAGACCTCATTTACAATGTAGCTGAGTGAAACAATAAAAATAAAAGCACTTAGACACAGAAAGAGCCAAAGAGAAACTGAATTTAATGTCGTTGCTTTTGGATTTATCTTTTCATCGGCAACAGGAGAGGACGATCTGTCCAGAATTTTGAAGTTAGAGTCACTGAATGTAATGAGATATAACAAGATATGCTGAATCACTTTGTGAAAGAGAAACTCTTGCAGGCTTGAGAACAGAACCAACCCGGCGATGTGGACTGAACCATTGTAATGACATTAAATCACTATAAGAGACTCAGTAATTTGTGTGTTTATTAAATCAGTTTCACATTCTAAAGCACCAAGCGTGTAAGAAATGCACCAGTTGCCATGACGACCCGATGAAAATTGGCCTAATTTGCCAATTAGTAGGGGTTAGAGAAGTCTTGAGAGCACCAGAGCCTAAGTGCAGAACGAGGCGATGAAGCTGCCAGAGTTTTAGGTTCAGACAAACTTCAAGGCTCCGGACCGGTGGGGAAAAACGGAAAACGTCTGCACTCGTTCTACTTTCAGGACTCTTGGACGCACGTCACCAGACACCAGGCTGATGTTATGAACGGAGCCAGAAAGCTTTTTGCTTCTGCGAGCTGCTGTCAGGCTTCCTACTGACTCAGTGAAGACAAAACACGAGAGAGATGCCGACTGCCAAGGCTCATTTAGAAAAGTAAAGTTGAGTCAGCAGAAAACTATGGGATATTAAAGGGGGGTAGTTGGGAACTTTTTGAAGTTGGGTTGTATAAGGTACTCATACAACTCCACTTCAGTCAGCGTATTACCCACAGCAGATGGCGGTCGGCACGCCCCCGGTTTGGAGAAGCAGCAGGAGTACCAGTGTGGGAAGTGAAACAGTGTGCTGCTGTGGACGGGGTCAACAGCAAAAAGTATTTTAGCAACCAACAAAACATCAACTTCTGTTTAAGTGTGCACTATATTTAGGATACTTCCACTGCTGTACCTTGCTGTCAGGCAACTTTTCCAAAAGGAAATTTCTGTTATATCAGTCAAACATCACTCTCTCTTGCACAACCAGACTCCACGGGCGAAATCAGTTATTTTACCTCACTGAATACGGGAGGTGTTCGCCTATCGCTGCCTCGATTGGTTCGTTTGTTTGTGTTATTGTGTGACTTTGGTGTATGAAATAACCCTTCAAAACAACAAAGTCATACAATAACTCAAACAAACTAACCGATTGAGGCAGCCTGCGTGATATCGCTTCAGTTTCCAGGTGGAGAAGCCAGTTAAAGTTAAGCGGTGGAAATATTTTAAATATGGCGTACACTTGAGGAGCTGCATGTAAGAATTTGGCCACCAGTTGGATTCATACTCCCAACAAATAGGGGGCAGCATATCACCAGAAAATTAAGCTAATGTAATAACTAGCTGCTGATAACTGTAGCTGCGGTTAGCTAGTTAGCTCAGTTTACACCTGTGGCACAGGAGCTTTGGACTGCTGAGAGGAAGAGAAGGTTTTCAGTCCTGGGTTGAGGGGGGACGCTGCAAGAAATGCTTGCACAAAGCAGTGCCACAATGGGCACCGCAACTGAGCAGGCTATGGAAACAGGCTGAGCAGCCACAGCATGAACACGGCCAGGCTGGTGCCAAAGACAGCCCCCCAGGGCAACAGAGACTAGTTTGAGGACAGGGAATACACTACTGAGGAGATTTACAGCGTCTCTGACCAGGACTCCCGACGATAAAGACAACATATTTTAGCCATTTCAAAAAAGCTAGACAGGACGGCCAGGGACTAGCTGGTTAGCATGCTAACCTCAGTAGATATCTCTGCAACACAACACACAGACGTCTTCGCCTGATATCGGACTGAACTGTCAACTCGTTTCACTTCATTTCCACATTCAGCCTCCACTCTAGACAAGGTAGGATTCGATTTTCCCTAACCAATCATTAGAGATCATCATTGGTTGACATGGCAGCATACTTTGTTTTTGCCCCCACAGTCTACAGTTTTATGATGAGTGAGTGAGTGTTTAAGAGGTGGTTATGTTGTGTAGTGTAGATCAGCTGATTGGGCCAGAGGAACAGCCAACTTGGTGGAGTGGACGAATTCGAAGGTCTGGACCCAGGCTGCAGATGTTATTTCTTCATATTCTGTAGATTGAAAATATTTTGGGGGGCTATATGCCTTTAAGGGGAAGGGGAAGAGAGAGTGACACGAAGCAAAGGGCCGTAGGCAGGAGTCGAACCCACAACCGCTGCAGAGGACTCACAGTGTTGGTGCATATGGCAAACATACCAACTGTGCAACCAGGCCCATTTGTAGATAATTTGAATTAATTTTTATATAGCACCTTTAAACCAATATAGATTTTTGTAGGCGACTAAGTTTCGACTTCCTGCTGACTCTGCCTACAGTGGTACATTGCCAGGCTTCCTACACTGATACTCCTGCTGCTTTCCTAATTTAACTTTTCCATATCAAAAGACGTCAGTTTTGCAAATCTATTATGCATGCAAAATTACAACAAGTTTCCCTTTAAGTTCTCCCAGGAATTTTTGCATAGAAGTGACAGTGAGCATGACATTAATCTTGCGCAGTACAACCAAACACACTATCAACTGCATCTAGTGGCGTACAATATAATAAGTGAGGGCCAAGTGTGAAAACAGACCCTGTGATCAGGCACAGACACAACTGTAGCGTGTACAGTGTTTCTCTCGGTTATTTGTCCAATTTCAGAGGAGAAGCACGCTTTGTTCCCCAACACAAATCCAATATTTATCCTCGGGTTGGTGGAGTTACGGATTCCTCCTGGGTTTTTAACGGCCAGAGGGAAAAGAGAAATATGTGCGGTTAGAGAGCTGCTCAGAACAGAGACTGTAGCTGCAGACAAAGAGCTGTGAAGACAGGAGCAGGCAGACAGACACAGTGCATTGTGGGATGGGACAGAGAGAACTATGGGGGATGATTAAGCACGCTGGCAGTGACTGTTATTCCTGTGGTCGGATAACGCAGCGTGATTTACTGAGCAAGAAACCTACATGGTGACTTAATGCGAAAGAAACGAGGCAGACAGACAGGAGGACGAGAATTATGGGTAATGTTTCAGAGGGAGTGGAGGAGGGCATTAGGGAACAGCCGTGACTCTTGTTCCTGTCGGTCTGGGAATGTAGAAATCTGCGCGCTGATCCCATGAGTAAGACACGAGTGTGATCGCTGTGATGGGAAAACAAGACGAGTAATCAGGAGCCGAGATAGCGCCATCACGAGGCTGTAATGCTCATTACAGACCAGAACACACAACTTTTGGATGGTGCACAACTAAAGTGATAACTTGAATATTATTTATCAAGACTGAGGCAAAAATGTAGAGTTTGGCCTAGGGGTGGCACTGGAGGAAAGTCCATGTCGGTATCCAAATTAAAAGTGTTTCTCATCTGTACCGAGGCCATTTTAGGACATCTCAGACTTTTCAGCAGGCTCAGCTCCGTCAGTATCAGGTGAAGTTTGTCAGCCTCAGCTGTGATCTGACGGATGCTAACTACACAACGCCAGTGTAAAAGAGTTTTTACAGGAGGAGGTTTACTCTCTCTAGGCTTGGGCGATATTTGGGGTATGATTTTCAATACTTTCCTAAACACAAACACTCCTTTTTCTAAATTAATAGGGAGAGGCTGTATTGTAGTGCTTTGTTTACACCACCAGGGGGAAGTCTCTGTACTGTTGCAGCACAGCTGAGCTGACAAACATGGCAACTGGGGGATAAAGTTACAGGACTAACTTGTAAAAAAAAAAAGAAGAAAAATGCTTCTGCTTTGGGAATATTTTTCAATTTAGTCCCTCTGATAGAGGTAATCCAGCAAATACTGCACTGACTGATTACTGTCTATGGTGGCAGAGAGTGACTTTGAATGTGCACTGAGTGAAGGAAAAGGTGAGCAGTGACGTTGTCGGTCTGGCTGTAAATATACGGCAACGACCCTGTAAAGGTACAGAACAGGTTTGACCTTATCACTGTATAAAAGCTTCAGCCTCTCAAGGCTGAAGCAGAGCTCCTGTGTGTGTGTTGTTTCCCAGCTGTTGGAATAGCGTCGCTCTGACGTTCGGTTCCGCCTATGAGTCAGTACTGCAGTACCTGGAGTACATTTCCGTTTTACTTAACTTTTCCACAGATATTACCATAATACTGCACACACGGTAAAATGTCAGAAAGAAGGTACGAAAAAAAAAAAGATACTGTCCACACCTCAGCAAGTAAATGTTGCTGATAGCTGTGAAGTTTTGCCAGTTAATGAGAGACATGCTAGAGAGTTTGCTGGGTTTGATCTTACTGTGTCTGTCTATCCAGGCCATTGACTGTATAATAAATAGTGAACCCGATATTGCTTCTCATTCACCCATTCATACTCACATTCACACGCCAGTCGTGGTGGAGCGTGCAAGACACGGGCCTGCCCTTCGGGAGCAACTCGGGGAATCAAACTACCAATTGTGGGATTAATGGACGACCTGCTCTACGTTCTAAACCCATAACTGCCAGAGAAAATCATTCTGACCACTTCCAAAAGCCTGACATTGTAGTTGCATATTATTTGCATCATATCAAGCTAACATCGCCAGTTTTTGCAATTGTTTTCTCCTTAAAAATAACCCAAAATAGTCAGAATCATAGAAAATATGAGTTAATATTATGACACAGTGGAGGACAAAGGGCAGGAAAAAGAAAAAAAAGAGTGAAAGAACTATTTAAAATAACCAAGAGATGAGTATTTCTCTTCAGCGAGTCAAGAGGCAAAAAGAAGAAGGACAAAAGGATGGCTCGAACATGAGTCTGCATGTGTCTGGGTCTGCATTAAATTATAATGAAGGGAAGAAGAAGAAGTCTCTAGTAATGGCCTCCCCTGAGTATATCATCATTGCAGTGGTGTGTGAATGTGTGTGTGTGTGTGTGCAGAGAGAGGAGAGAGGCGAGGGTGAAATTGAACGTGATATTACCGTTATTTACAGTTCGAGGTAACAAAGAGGAATCAATCTTTTCTATCCAACAAAATAATTCAGCCTCAACAAAAATATAAAAATAATCCAAACCACTTCCAGCTAAAATAACATCAAATTCCACAATAAATGGAGCTGATCGAGCCATTTTATCTATTTAGGGGCTTTAAAAAAGACATTTTAGTCACATTCTTGGCCACACTGAAGTCTAACACATAACAACATAAACATGTGTGGCAAAGTTTTTATATAAAGTGCATATTTCTCGCAATGTGATTCAGGTCAGGCTGATGATTTTATTTATTTTGATCAATGTCTCATTCATCATTTAACAAAAGAAGCCAAACTTATAAAATATTAAATGTTCTCAATGCACAGCCAGCTTGTTCACAGCCTCCCCTCACCAGAAAAGCAGACGTGAAGCAGCTTATTATGACCCATAATTACATTTATTGTTAAGTGCAACCTCTAAGGGAGCAGAGGAGGTGATGTCATACAGTATAAAGCAGTGGTTTTCAGACGGGGGTCTGGTGAACAGGGGTTCTCGAGTGGGTTATAGGGCACCCTAGCAAAAGGAGGAATACAATATTTTAACTTCTAGCACATTTGGAAGTTGAGACAAGGGAAGAAATAGGGTGACTGATCATTCATGGACTATGAATATTTTATTATCTTCAAACCTAAAAATAAAAAAAGACTCAAAAGAGACAAAAACCTCTCATATTGTGAGTTTGCATTCATTGTGAGGGTCCTTGACATGAAAAAGTTTGGGAATCCCTGGTATAAAGAGCAACAAAGTCTGCGTAGCATATGTGCATTGATCAGTCACAACATTAAAACCACCTGTGTGTGTCCCCGTGTCTCCAAACCAGCTCTGACCTGTCAAGGCATGGACTCCACTGACCTGTCCAGTGGTATCTGAAACCGAGACGTTTGCAGGGACCTTCATGGGTCAGACTTGTTGTTCCCGCTCATCCAACAGATGCTTCATCAGAATGAGCTCTGGGGAACTTGGAGGTCAAATCAAGACCTTGTTAACACCAGGTGATCTTCTTCCATTGATCCATGGTCCAGTTCTGGCGCTCACATGACCATCGTAGGCGCTTTTGGCAGTGGGCAGACGTCCGAAAAGGCACTTTGACGTGTCTGTAGCTGTGATGCACTTTGTGTTCTGACACCTTTCCATCATAGCCAGCATTAACTTCAAATCTGTGCCACAGGAACTATTCTCTGGGATCGGACCAGATGGGCTTTTACTTTGCCTTCCCCACGAGCATCAGTGAGCCTTGGGCACCCACAACCCTGCCAACGGTTCACCAGTGGTCCTTCCTTGGACCACTTTTGGAAAGTACAATCCTCTGCACACTGGGAACACCCAAGACCTGCCGTTTTGGAGATGCTCTGACCCAGTCCTCTAGCCCAGTGGTTTTTCAACTTTTTGAGCCCAACTTGAAAAACCGCTCCCTAAAATTGCTCCCTAATATATCCCACCCCTTGAAAGGTGCCCATGCAGCGAGATGATCAATGTTATTCCCTTTACCTGTCGATGGTTTTAATGTTGAGGCTGATCAGTATAAGATAACATATGTAACTAACGTACTTATTTGAACCTAAACCATGATTGACGAAGGTCCACTAAGTTTGTCGCCGGTCGCTTTGGGAGTCATTGGCACGCAACTTATTCTGTCATTTAGGTGTGAGGACATGTTGACTGTACAAGAACTTCACCCAAACAAAATAAGAGTATAAAACTGGAGCTATCTGATCAAAGAAAAAGATAATTGATCTGACCAGATCTGATGATAGCTTTGATACCTACTGTACAATACTCGGTACAACAGACACCTTTCTGCCAGCACCAAGAAAGCATCCAAGTTCTATATCCACCCTCAGTTTCAGGCTGCTTTTGGAGGCAGAAATACTGTATATGTTGGAGATCATCCATATTTTAAATGAAACATTTCTTTCCATTCATTTTTTCATCTAAAAACACAGAGAGACAGACAGACAGACCATTTCTGCTCTCTGAGGGGTTATCCAACGGTCACATCTCAGACAGAATCAAAGTTAGCAGGTTGACACACTCACACATGCTTTTACCCAGCAACAGAGCGACAGAGGGTGGTGGTTCAAAAAGAGAGGTTTAGACAACATCCTGCTCTGAAAACAGATGTGGGCCAAATGCTGAAACAACATGAATACACTGTCTATTATACAAGAGAATTTCATCATCTGCAGAAGTAGCTATTGTCCTCATGTGTGTTGCATTATGCCGAAAACAGTTCTTCTTTTGAATTTCTTTATTTATGTTCAAAAACTGAACTCCAGTCTGTACACCAGTGTGGAGACTGAGCCTCAAGTAAAATGCCAGTAAAAAGAGGGTGAAACAGGCTTTTTCTGAAGAAGATCCCTCAGCGTTGGTCTCAAAAAGCAGCAGAAACATGAAATATGAGCATCTGACAGAATTTATGTTGTTTATCCAGAGTTTACTGACATCTACAGCTCCGTTGCAGATGTCTCCCGTCGCACATCCCTGCTGCCACCATCCCACTGTACACGCTCATGGCTATTAATGAATTCACCAGATGGAAAGTGAAGTTATCTTGCCAAACCAGGAGCTGCTGAGGCAGCAAAACTACTGAGAGGAACATTTTCCATCAATACTCAAGAATTTGGTGAGCAGGCTTACCGCTCGTCTCACTGTCTGTCTCCATGTTTGGCAGTGGCTTTCTTTGTAGTGTTGAGATTGGGGGAAAAAAAGGCTGACTTGCAATTGATTTTTAAAAGGAATACTGCCGAGATCAGCACTTGTTTTGTGTTGTTGGAGAGAGCTGAGAGGGCCCGAACAATAGCAGCGCTCCCCCAACAGGCCTGAGAGACAGCACATAAATGTGGGTTTGTCATTCGTCAAAATAATTATGATTTCGGTAAATGCTCATCTGAACACAAACTTAGTTATTTGTCATTACTGTCGGGCTTTCCAGTTGGCAACAGTGATGAAAATGCAAAGAATAGAAAGTTAAAACAAAGGCTCGAGGTCACCTTGTTAAGAATTAAGAAGAAATTCGGATAAATAAAACAAAAAGGTCGAGTTTTCTACAAATTAAGCTGAAACTGGTGAGAAACAGTTTGGTATTTGAGATACTTCTCACGACTCAACCTCCAGTGAAAATACTGACAGGCCTTCCATCTCAATGGAGACGAAATCAAAAGAAACAAACAACAAATAAAACAGAGAAGTTAGATGTAAAAAAAAGTGACACTGAAAAAAGGGAATTAGCTTTGGTCCCTAACCAATAGGTTTCATTTCTCTTTTGGGCCTCAGGCTGAAAACATTTTAAGCATCCATAATGTCATCCTGCTTTAACTACAAGTAGAGAAACAAGTTCACTGAGGAGGAATGTAGATCATTATATGACTGCATCAGAAGTGAGGCAGGAACCAAAATGTAGGACTCCTTAGATTCCCTTAACTTCTGCCAGGTCGACCCCGGGAATAAACAGTGAAGAATGAACTTTTTATGATGCACAGAGATGCACCGATACCACTTTTTTTCAGACTGAGTACTTGCATTTGGGTACTTGTGGGGCAGCAGCTGTGGTCTGGTGTACAGGTGCACTCTACAGGAGTTTGTTTCAGTTTTACATGGACTGTTAAACAATTTTTACGGAGAGATGCTCAAGAGAGACATAGGCTGAAGCTTTCATTCCCCGCAGTTTAAGTACTGTACAGCATACTGCTGCAGTCATTAATGGATGAGCACAAGTCTGTTAGCGATAATGAGTGATAGTAAGTGTTAGCAAACTCCTTCAATTCTGTGTCGTGTTGGTTCTTTAGATGTTTTATCACATTACTCGTGTTGCAGCTTCTCTTCTAGACGTGGTATTGGGTAGTACGATTACGTGAGGACTGATTCTAGTATTGGTATCGGTGCGTCCCTAACAGTGTTCTATAATGTTCGTCTGCAAGACTGATGAGGTGTGTCTCAATTTGGATATTGCACGCGCATTTTGGCAACGGAAGCACGGTGGACCACAACAGCTTGTCAACGGGCTGCTGGGAACACGAGCGGTTTTGGTCTCGTCCTCAGTCCAGTCAACACATTTAATAGCTTTCAGCCATAGATGCCACCCAGTTGCTCTGAAACGGTTGTGATCCTGTCGGAATTTTGAACAACTAATATCGACCAGTGGACTATCGATTCTGAAGTATCATATACTCAACAAACAGACATTTTGGTGATTTTGATGCTGGTAAAACATTTAATTCAACCTTTGCAGCTTGATAATTCGTCTGGACGACTGGGGGAGACGATACTTCTGTTGCTGAAATGCGCCTGCAGCTCGATGACGTTGGCTGTAAAAGGGTCAATAGTCACTTTGCATACTTTGTACTTTGTGCCGTGCAGCAAAAATGCCGATCGCAGCTTTTTTCTTCTTTGTGGACAAACTGAAGCCGGGTAGAGCTTTACTGCCAAAAATGACGACCAGCTTGTTTATTCATTTGTGTTCAATTTCACTTCATTCAACATTAATGTCCTTTTTATTTGCTTTTATTTGCCTTCTGTTTCTCGGGAGGTTAAAAATACGCCATAATCTCTGTCGACAACGGGACAGTTTATATTTGATTTGCAGAACCAAAATTTTACAAACTTAACCCAATAAAGATAGAGGTGGCTTCAATCCGACAACAGTATAGTGGTACTTCTTGTTCATGCATGACTAATATCTGTATAAGTTGCTGTTTCCTCTGCTGCCTGGGCCTCCATATTCACAAATTTGGTTGCCCCGCCTCTTCCGCTACATTGACAAGATGGCGACTGTTGAGGACGAGAAGTGTCCAGTGTTCCACATTCAACTTTTTGGCTGCCTTGAGTACAACATCCAGGTCCTCGCAGTGCAGTTCGTTTTACTGTAAATTTCATATGAGCGCATTTTTGCACTCAAAACAGGAAGCGTAAGTACAGAACTACGAAAACTGAAACACAGCAATGGTGTGTTTATGTAAGAATGTTCTTGTCATTGTCCAGGAGAACATTCTGTCTGTTATCTACGCAAAATTTTAGACAGTTTTTCATGCCAAAGTACAAACATCTGGTTTAATCTTTTTCCAGTATTGAAAACCGTTTGTCTTAGAAAGACTTGCAGAACGCTTATCCACCGCACCGTTTAGAGTTTTCACTTCACAGACTTCTGTAATGTCCTGGAATCTCTGGAGATTTGTTGTATGAGGTTTCGCAACATAATTGCACATTCTCGTAGAGGATCATAATTCACTTCTGGAAGATAACCCTGGAGGACAGTCCATCACAATATATAACAGTGTTTACATTCCACAGCTCCAGAGGGATTCAGAGGGCTCGTTTTAGGTTTTGTTCAGACTGCGGGCAAATCTAGAACGTTTCAGATGTTTATCTGTTTGTTGTATGTTTGTCAGCCAGAGAAATCTAGAATGTGTGTCTACCATAAGAGTTGAGAATGCTAATTTGCCAAAAATCAAAAAATAGTTCAGTAGATAAGCATTGCAGAAATTCCTGACTGAGAAATAGATCCAGAATATTTATGAACCGAGGACGTCTACAATGTCTTTTTTTTTTTACCGGAAAGGTCTGAAATATTTGCCAGAAGTCAACATTGTTTATCTACTAAAAGAGGTCTAGAAGGAGAGGTCCAGATTTGACTGGAATGTGTCTCTGCCCTCGCAGACAGAAGAGGGTTTTGTTTGTCCTAGAAGTCATCAAACGCTGCCTTTGTGGAGGGGGACAAAGTGTTGCAGAGGGACAGGACAGTCAAAACAGCCTCAGCTGTGGTCCAAAGTCTGTCACAGTGACTTAGTCAGCAGAATGGGATTTTTTTTTTCTTGTTCTGGGCCTTCAGGACACATCACATACACACACACACACACATATCACCATCCTTGCACACTCGCCCTAATCAGCTCTCCGGGGACGAGAACGAGGGTTTAGGATTGTGTGTGTGTGTGTGTGTGTGAGTCCTGGGACTCAGAGGTCTGGTTGAACACTGACTCAGCAAGAGAGACAGCACTGACAGACTAATACAACTACACAAAACACACACACACACACACACGGCTCACTGTCTCTCCGAGTGTGTGACAGAGGCATTGCATTGTTTCCAGGGTTTCATTGAGCATTCAGTACTCATCCTTCCTCAAGTCTCCTCAACACTGAAAAATGCAAAAGTGCCTCAGGGAGAAGCCAGGATACGGGTCCATTATTCCAGAAATAGTCAAAATGCCCTGACAGATGACTTCAAATTCTCTGCTTAAGATTCTGCACAAAGCTGAGCGGTGCGAGTCTGACTCTCTAAAATACAACGTAGAAGGGATTTCAATATGTGCAATTTGGTGCCGAAGTTTGGAAGCAGGTAGCAGTGCTGAAAAGATGCTTTAGGCGAACCTGTGGCTGTTGATGCTGCAACGTAACGAATGAAAAACAAGGAAAAGTTAACAATGAGCTGGAACATATAACAATGCTTCATTTGCTTGTCTAAAAACTTAACTTCTAGATTGTGTTTACGAGGAAAGAAAAACACAAAAGAAATCAAGCTTCACATGATGTCTCAGTCGAAAGCTTGATTAGTGTGGGCGAATACCTGATCCTGAACTGGACAGCTGATTGGCTGATTAGCTGCAGGTGTGGAGGACCACTTATTCACACACACAGTTACAAGTCATCACATGTCCAAGTATTTGACAGAAACAGAACGTTGAACTTTGTTAAGCTTGTTAAGAAAACAATAGATTTTGAAGATTCAGGATAAAAACATGGTGTAAATTACATTTATTTTAATCAACTTGGCATGTCGGGGCTTTAGGAGACTTGGATTACATCAGACGAGCAGAATGGAGGAATTTTATGTTTTTATTCTGTTGTGGTTTTTACGTTTGAAAACTGGTCACCATTCACTTCCATTGTTTGGGAGATTCTGCAACGCTGTTTTCCTGTGAAACTCGAAGATAATGACTAAACTTTCATTTTTGGGTGAACTATCCCTTTAAAGAAGGCTGTGTTGAGTTGAGTTAAGTTGCCTTTTCTGTGTTGTTTTATAGTAGTTTATATCTGGGGAACTAAAAATGCACTTTGGCCACCTAATGTAGGGACTTACTAGCCGGTGAGACAAGTGCTTAAAAATATTAGTGTCTTTCCCTGTAACAGGTGAGTTAAGGACTGTTAGGACTGCTGTGTGCCACTGGCAGGTCATTCCTGCTCTGACTCTCCACGGAGGCCACAGCAGCTTTCACAGCCCTGCTTTGTGTGCAGGACAAGTTACAATAGACTTCCTGTGGCTGCAGAGCCGGCGTCTCCTCTGCACCAATCAGAGCTCAGCACTGACCAACACGGCGTCCAGCACAATGTTGGGCTGTTGCCATGTGAGCAGCGGACGAGTGTAAACAGGAGGGAAAACAGAGAATGTTTAACTGGGACCCGATGGTCTGCAGAGATAGTCCAGACCTCCGAAAAACAAACCTACAAGCTGCTTCTGGTCAAACACATTCTCTCTCTGTGAGCCTGAAACGAGCTGTTTGGTCTTCTTCTTGCTGTCCTGACTCCATCATCATGTCGTTTGTTTGCAGTAAACATGATAAACATTCACCTTACACTTATACATTGATGCTGAAAAAGCCACATGTATATGTCTGAGAATTTTCTTTTTAAAAATGGAGGAAGAGCTGATAATGTTCCTTATTTCCTTTTGCAGTCACACCCTCAGCAGGGTGCCAGCTCGGGAGCAGCGACCTCTCCTGCAAACACGTCTCCTGTTACCTCGTTAATACTGAAAACTCAAAAGTAAAACACAGTGATTCAGGATCCCCGCGGTGTTAATGCAGGACACGGACCGGATCGTGACCCACAGAGCAGCAGCGAAAATGTCAAATATCATTCCTGACATTCCTGCTGAGTTTTCCTGGCCAGTAAATGTCCCTCAGACCTCCTCCTCTGCTTCACTGACGTCACACATCTCCCTCACCATCAAAACTCTCCTGTTTACTATGGCAACAGTGTCCATATGGCACGAAACCACAAATAACAGCTAAACGAGAGATTTTAAATGGCTTGGATAGGAATCAGATGATCTGCAACCTTTTAACAAACACTGTCTCGGGGATGAGTATCACACTTTCTTTGAATGTAGGAGTGTACATGTAATGATCAGGATTAGGGAAAGTAAAAGTATTATTAT
>JAJHUR010006209.1:1822-13229 GCA_027495735.1 Lutjanus campechanus | reverse complement strand
TTCCTTCAGGTTCAACATCCTGTCAGCACAAACAAGGACAGTGTCTTTTTTTGTCTCACCCTGGTTTGTTTTAGTGTGAAATCCCATAAACACAGACTGTCCCTCTCACGCTGCTGTAGACACACAAACAAAACCAGAACTGATGATCCTAACAATGTCTCCTACGCTCGCAAAAAAAAAAAGAAGAAGATTGTAAACAGCTTATTAAGATTGCAGCCTCGGGGGTTCTCCTAGATGGTTCCCTTAAGAATCCCTTTATTTAGGGTTTATTAACTCTCTGCTCAGGGTTTGGATCTAATATCCGGTTCCATTTTAGATCCGGTTCCTGGTTGGCGAAATATCTGCACACACCGAGAGCTGAGGCTAATGAATCTCTTATTGAATGTTTTTAGCAGAGAAACAAATGTATTAAACATTCAGGTAGCAGGCCCCTCATTATTAGCCACTGCTGAATGTCACTGTCACTGGCTGAAATGATAAATGCCAATTCCAAAGTGTAACTTGGGTACATTGTCTTGTTAATTTTCTCTGCTACCGGCTGTCCATACTCAGCCATTTGTTATTGAAAGAAAATAAACGTCTTCAAACATCTTTAGCACCCATGTATGATTGAGAGGAAATGGTTGAAAAAATTCTCCAATATCTTAAGATAAATAAACTATTTTGAAACTGTCTTACATTAGCTGTAAAATGCAATGTCACAAAGCTGAAAACAGGACTTTTTTTTTTTTTTTGAGCTCATGAAAAGTTGACTTCTTACAGATCTGTGGTTCTCACTGGACAGCGACGCTACAAACATGTCAGATCTTGTAGAATATGATACTTTGCTGTAGATTAAACTACACAACGGTATAAAGTCGTTAAAATGAGCTCAACCTTAAACATCCACAGCAGTAAAATGTAGCATACACATGAATGCAGCAGT
The DNA here is from genome assembly GCA_027495735.1 of Lutjanus campechanus. NCBI lineage: Eukaryota > Metazoa > Chordata > Actinopteri > Lutjaniformes > Lutjanidae > Lutjanus > Lutjanus campechanus. The sequence continues at coordinate 12,304 of JAJHUR010006209.1, read as the reverse complement.
AATATAAATCAAAGCATCATAATAATTAGCACTAGCTGCATTAACATGGACCCTAAGTACTCAGAATAACAGCTGAATCAGAATAAAAGTGCTTAATGTAAACACCGAAATCAGAGACTGAGCCAATCTTCCAGGATCGGAATGAATTTTTAATTGGGGTGGTATAAACCTAATCTAGGAAAATAATAACCATCTAAACACTTATTCTGATCATTTCTATCTGGTTGGAATAAATATACTCTTTCTCCATGTGTCTGCCCCACATGAGGGTAGGTGACGTGTCACAAACGGGTTTTGGGAGGGACGGAAACATGGCGGTTGTAAAACAGTAGTCATGGTCAGTAGCAGATACAATTTTTCTGTTAGAAACTTTAATAGATTTATAGACACTAATATTGTTGTTACTAATATTGTTCCCAGGATACTATGTGGGTCCAACTTGACAATGACCAACTTGATTGTTCACTGGCGGTTGGCAAACCGGAACCATTTCTTCTTCTTCTGCTACCAGTTTGCGCATGTCAAGAAAGTTATATTCTGATTAATTCTTTTGGGCATGTAAACACACATGTTTATTCAGATCACTTTATTTAGCATCCATGAAAACAGTTAAGTTGGAATTTCTTATCAGAATGACTTGAATTAGATTGATGAAATATTGTTCATGAAAACTTTTACGCCACTGATCAGTTAATCCCATGACATCAGTGTCAGAAGTTGGAATCTTCCGGTTAAATTTTCAGATCTATCATATCACAATTACTGCCAAGATCTTGCACACCAGAAAATGTTATTGACACGTGTGCTGGATCAAAAACTCATGAGTGTGGAAAAACAAAACAACTGTTCACTCAGTTCACTCATTTTATTAACAAAATTTCAGTTCTTGTACCTTCATCAGGTTATACTGTGTATGTACATATCAAAACCCAACCCAATCTTTGTTACTTAACATCTCACATTTGATGGTTCTTCAAGGAACCCATTCAGGAATATTTCTGGTGAGTAACATGTACCTGGTTCCCCTTGGCTCTTAGATGACCCCTGGTTTTTAGAGTGTACCTCCTGTAGCTGGCCTCTGCTCACTGACTGTTGGTTTTGTTGCCGTAGCTCCGCAGGTCAGCGCGCCGTGTGGATTGACACTTCTCTGCGGCCCCGCTGCTGACGAGGCGCCCCCCCCACCCAGCAGCAGGAAACCCCGGGTACAAGGGGCTTCCCCGACAACCAAATCAAACCAACCCACTCACTTTCTGCCTTAGACATGCTCCTCTACCTCCCCCCTCCTCCCCCCTTCCTCTGTTGACTGGACTTCTCTCTGGGTCACCATGAAATTCTGGTCCATGTCTTCTACCGAGCACGTAGACTAAAAGGACAAAATGACAACATCAACCAGCAGCCCATGGACAGATCTGTGCTTCTTTTTGCTTTAATTACAGGGGCTGATGAATTTTTATTGGCTCAGAATGACATCCCATAATTTCATGTTGTAAAAATGGTGTTAATTGAATTAATCTGATGTCCTGGTCACTAATCAAAATTCCCCTAAGCTGATGTCAGGGAGAATTTAGTGGGGGTTGTCCTTATCTGTTATGTGGTCTTGACCTGTGAGTGATGGTTCCTTCATGGCCTGCCTCTGGGAAACAGCTTCCACCATTCATCTGCATACCAGCATATCAATCATACTGAGATACAAGCCTTTAAAGTGAAGGAACGCATGTATTTTTAGCCCCACAGACTATTATTTCCATGGAGTTTTGAGTATGCCACCAGAATAATTCAGTGTTGAATAACCGAGCCCTGCTGCGGCTGTGAATAGGATGTAATTTAATTTGTAGGTGGCACTCTGCATATACGTGTTTAAATTAAAGAGAATCATCTCTAAATGAAAGCTAATCAGAAAATGGGAACTAGATGTCAAAGCGGGAGACACATTAATTGCGAGATTGAATGTGATAGCAGAGAGTAGACGTAAGTAAACAAGAAAATTAGGGCTGAAACTATTATCATTATTATTAAAAACAATTACTATAATAGAAAAAATAGCAGCAATCATTTACGTTTACATGCAATACGCGTAGTGAATGTGTCAAACGTTGGGTGAGCGTTCCTGTGGAAGTCCAGTATTGATGATAAATGATGTTTTGACCTACAGTGCTGTATCATTATTAGGCCCTGCAGTGGGTATCAGACTGTGGTGTCATAAATCTACTGAGCCCTCTCTGACAGGTGACACCACTCTAACCCTGACCTAACGTACCTTTAAGCTGCCATTGAAATCCTACTCTCACCCAAATTAAGATCAGACACTCAGCTGCTGAGCCACGCCTATGTATCGGCTGAAGCAAGTAAATATTTGATTAGGAGATGGAAAGGAGGGAAACATTCACTGATTCCTGCATTTCAAATATGATAATTGCTACAGTTCTCGGGTTTATATCAATGGTAGTTCAGTATCTTTGAATTTTAGACTTTCACTATATTCTGACATGTTAATCCATTTTTTTTTTAAAAAGACAGAATCTTCAATAATGACTAAAGTTTTCATTTCCTAGTTTTTACTACATTGACCTGCCCATTTGAGCCTTCACCCGGGGACTGCAGATGTATTTGGTACAAAATATGCACTGTGTCCCTATTGAATTAAATTGAAGAAATGGAATTTAAAACGTAGCCTTTGAAATACTTTTTGAAATAACATTTAAAATTCTACTGTAGAATTAAATTATTAGTTCAGTAGGGAGCCACTTCAGTGAGAACAGATCAGTGAACACGTTATTTTCTGATTGTTTCACTGCAGTTATGTTCTAAAGCACATAAATACGCCAACACCTCCGTACGAAGCCATATTTTGTGTGAGTGCAGTCAAAGCGATCCGTAGTCTGCTCTGTTGGTGTGTATTTGAGGAAAGAGACACGAATGTATCTGTTTGTAGCTAAGTCTTTATAGAGTCTGGACACGCAGAAATGTCCTGAACATAGCAAAATATGAGAAAATAATAAAATACAGGCAGAGTGTAGGGTCTCTTTAGACACCAACACACACTTCTAGTGGGATTATTTTACACCTGTACATAGTTTTTAGGAAAATCCTGTATATCTTTAGTGTCAAAAAATAAATGCAGTTTTTAACTGCCAAAAGTAATAATAATTATGTAATAATAATGAATGAATTTAATAATTATAATAATTATAATTGAACACTGAAAAGATCTATATCCATATATTCCTCTGGCACACTTGAGAGTCCACAGACTTCGTTTACAGATAGAAATATGTAATCACAGCTGGCTTTAATGTTCGTTGTATTGAAAAGCTGAGTCCAGTCCAGAATGTAAGGTATGACAGCACAAGAAAAAATATTTAACTGCACATTTTCATGAGTGCATCCTTATATAGCATCAGTCCAAAAACCCTGGCAACATTAGAGCCACTGGCGAACATGATCCTAAGAACACTTCTATACTTCTTAGTGTTTTTAGTTTCTTGCCACAAAGTATTTTTAAGAGGGAAAAGTAATTTAATGGCTTTTGTCGGGTTTCACTTCAGTTCCCGAATTCATTTGTTTTGCGGTCTCCAGGTGCACCGAGCAAGCAAGACTGTGGGAGTGTGCCTAAAAGTGCAGGATTAAAAAAGTTTACTTTGACAAATCACGCCATTAGCTGCAGATTTCCTGTCAGAGTGGTACATTAAATTACCCAGAAGTCCCCGGGGGCAGACCATGAAGGTCCTCAGTCCTTGGTCTTGGAGGAGGAGTGACACGGGACGAACCCTGTGTCTCTCATCAGCTCCTTCGTTTGTCTTCCACCTCTTCCATCCTGTTCAGCTTTCACTGCGGTCTCTACAGCAACAGACTGCTAAACCACACACACCGCTCCTCAGCTCACATTACTGCTGATGAATCACACGCAGACGGATAAATTGGACTTTGAATACTGCGTATATTTGGAATTAGAGACTACAGTGTAACCTCCTCCCTACGAGCAAGAGCTTTTTATAATGCTCTGTGTCAGCATTACTGTCAGCTTTGTAGAAAATAGCCATGATTTAATCTCTGCTGGCGATTGCTCATTGGAAGAGATCTTTGAACCATAATGGGACTGATTCCACCATGATGGGACATTTATCAAGATTTAATATTTGCACCTTGGCAAGCTGAAGAGTAAAGATAATGTGTAAAGTTGCAGAGAAGTCACTATCTTGAGATTTCCTGGATGAGATCACTGATAACCTGTGAGCTCTGCAGTGTGGTCTGCAGTCTGTTCCCCCTTTTGTTCGTCTGCTTGACTGTCCCACAGTGGGCACCCCTTAGCTGCTCCCGAGAACAAACAGCCTTCACTTTCTTTCCAGGGTGGCGTTCTCACTCTCAGATGTTTATGTTGTCGTTGTCATCTGCTGTCACTCTTCTTCTGCTGTCGTTCTCCCATGGCTCGGCCTCCAGTCATGGCAGGAGTGCTCCCCACAGGAACCCGGTGTGGAGAGACTGTTTCAGTCAAACATAAACATCTGACCAACCCCGCAAGAGTGAAAATACTAGCATGGCGCCCCAGAAAACTGCAGAGCAAGCTGCCTTTTTGATGACTTCCTTTTCTCTTCAAGTAGAATAGCTAATGTGTCTGCACTGTTCCCTGCCTTTCCCCAATCTCTCAGGCATTCCTGAGCCAGTATTTCACAAACGTCTCCTTGTTCCAAAGTTTTATTTTAATCTTTAATCTGGCTTTTGGTCCTGAGTCGTTGCCATGCTCTCATTTTCGTCCTGCGCCGTAATTGATAACACACTAATCTGGCGTGTTCCATCGCCTTCAGCCACTGATCTGCATCTAGAGTGAGACTCCGGCCGGGCAGCAAGACGCATGCGCTCACGTCTACTCCGGTTCCTCCTGTCAATGTTATGAAAGATCCTGCCTTGTGCATGAGAAAACCCCCTCTCCCAGAAAAATCACGGAATCTCTCAAATTTCCCCCCTTCCTAGCTCATTCGGTCAGATCAGTGGGTTTGCCTAGTAATTAGTCGTCCAACCCTGCTGCCTGTGTGTCTGTGTGCGAGTGTGGGAGGTCAGTGTGGTCACACTCAGTCTGTCCTGTCTCATCCTGTCTCCTCTCTCCAGAGGAGGGCCATCAGGACGACAACAAGGAGAGGCAGCAGGACGAGGAGAAAGAAGCGGAGGAGGATGTCCTGGACAGGCAGAAGTGCCAGGCTGCGCTGGCGTCGCTCCGACACGCCAAATGGTTCCAGGTGAGAACAGCTGTGCTGATGACACAATCACTCTCAGTGTCTTTACACTCTGGCAGCCAGTCTCACCCTGAATATTCAACCCTGTCTCTGAAAAGGACATTTGTATACTTTAATCTGCAAATATGTTCTGAAGGAAACATAATGCCACTCTGATTCTGGTTTTTATCAACATAATAAAGACATGATTTTAATGAAGCATAGGCAGAGCATTGCAGCTGCTTTTGTATCAGCTGATTGGCAGCAGCTGTTTCATACATGTTTCCCAATGATTGGCTCATTCACAGCTGTGTGGCCTGTAACATCCAGTTATGAATACAGGTGTGTAGCACAGACATTATGACCTGACTCTTGTCACTACTCTGCTGATACACTCATGCCAACAGCATTTCTGCTGCAGCTCCTCCCATCATTTCAAACTTCTTTTTTTATGTGCTAAGTCTTTTGTTGCAGCTCAGACAGCTCCCTCAAAGAGCAGAGCCTTTTCTGTCAAATCTAACTGAACAACCATTTGCTATAATGGGAATTTTCTGTGCCACAGACCCCTATTTGAGAAGCACTGGTGATTTATGGGTATTTATTCACAGAATGTGGCAGAAATGGACTATAATATTCACAAGTATGTTTCCATTAGTGTATAACCTGAAAATAATAAGGTGTTTTTAGTACCTTTGAATGAGCCAGAGGGCGCAGGGCCTCTCCCACAGAGTCTGCCATGTTGCAGCAAAATGTTACCCTAGATACAACCTTTCATGTTTTGCACAAGTTTCGCAGCCATCCAGAGATGAGAGATATGAAATGACGTGTTTGCAGTCTTGCAATCTGGAAGCTCACTGCTGGATGCCATTAAATCTGCATACTGCGGGGAAGATTGAGGTCTTGGTCAAATATTAGTGAACCATGTGTATTTTAATATCCCGAACATAACAGCACTCTGTTCAGGGTGTGAATCCTGATCTCCAGTATCACCATCCACCTCCTCCATTTCCCTAAAATGTCTGAAAGATATAAAGAGGGAAAGACACTGCCACTGAGCATAATCTAGACATCAACTATGATTCCTCCAAAATGTATTTTACACAAAGTTTTTGTGGTACATAGATGTCACTGTTGTAATAGCTCCTAATAAGTGCATTTTCCTTCCCCCTGTTTTTATTTACATTTTCAATTTTGCACTTAAATGCATGGAAGCACTAGAAATTTGAAAACAAAAGTCAAAATATCAAAAATAAATGTCACATGGTACCGTGGAACCTGAACGAGCAAATAAATCATGATGTCCGTGAAGTATGTGACTTAATAAACATCTGCTGAAGAGATGAAATATTACAGCAAACAAAAGCTGATCAATGAGGAGGCTAACCTTCCTCAAATTAATACAGGAAACAAACAAATGCCATATTTCCATCACGTTTTCCACATGTTTTTTGTTTGTCTGAAGTTTGACTTGAGCACTTCTAATTATTTCATCTTGTTGCATCCTCTTCCTCTGCAGTGATTTAATGGAAGCCGACTGTTTATCACAACATGCTCAACTCCTAATATTTGCAAAACAGTAGTGGCATTAATTAGAATTTCTTTGGCAGATTTTCAGGAAATTCAGTTAAAGTGTGTGCTACATTTGGATGGAAACTTGACTAATGAGACCAGCAGTGCAGTGACATAATTGTCAGCAAGTATCACTATCCAGTAATTAGGCAGACAAACCACATTAACTGGTGCATCAAGAGGGTAGGAAGAGAATTAGAATTAAGCTATCAAGAATTGTAAAGAAGTATTAGGGAAGGAAAAAGGGAAGGAAAACAGAAATGTTATTTTTCAGTGCGAGTAAAAGAAGAACTTGACAGAGTGAGATGTAACTCTGAAGGTCACGAAGAGATTCCTCACTAAATCAGGTTTCAGATGAGTTGCAACTCTGTCGTCCTGACTGAAGTGAGAGTTGTTCCGCTCCCGAGGAGGCAGGAGGGAGACGAGAGTCAAGGTCAGGTGAAGCAGTGAGCGGCTTCCCTCGGGGAAGGAGAGCTGAATGCCAAGTGATATCAGAGTGAGGGGGTGCACCGTGGACTAAAGGTGAAGCCGTTCAAGGAGGACTCGGTTTCATCTTATTCACACAGGGCTAATATGACCTGAGGACCTCCACTGCTCCGTAATAACTGCAGATACAATTAGTGACGTTCGTCTCAGCCGCCATCCACCATGTCTGGAAGGTTTAAATGAAAGCACCTGAATAAAATTACCTACTTTATTGTTGTGAATAGTCATTCTGTGCAAATTGAAATGTCAATAATCTCCAGTGTATATTGCTATTCTCCTCGAGTACATCCTTTTAGCTTTAGTAGAACCTTGAGATGAGCTTTGTGAAGCATTTTCAGAGCAAGAAATGCTAAATTCATTGCATCTTGTTTACCAGAGATTTCAACAGGTTTTATTATTCCATATACGTATATACATTTTACTACATGCAGAGGTGTCCAGTGAATTTCGTCACATGAGGTCATGCATATAATACCACTCTTATAGCTTTAGAAATAACCATTTTCACTAGTTTGAAGCAATGCATGGAGTAAGAATACAAGTACAATAAACGTCTAGGATGCCTGAAGAAACTGGCACAGAAATCTACTTAAAGCATTTCACAGTTGACTACAGGAGGAGAGGACTTAAGAGGGAGTAACAGGGGAATTCATATATGCATTTCATACTGTACTGTACATCACAAATGAAATCAGCATACATGAACAGCAGCATACATGAAAAAAACATCAAGTGTCTTGGAAAGACTGCTCGACTTTTTGGTAAATAAAACAGAATAGATCAAACTGTATGAGCGTGATTAAATTTAATGGGAGACTGTCAAAAAATGTTCAAATGAAAAACACTGATTGTGAGGGAAATGAACTAAATAAAGATTTGCAGCAAGTCACTTCCCTCCAAGATATGATTTTATATCTCCATATGAATATTCATGCAAGCATTCTAGTCAATCCAATTTTAAAAACCACATTTCTTATCACAGGATTCCTCTCAAATTCTTTTGTTTGTTTCTGTCACCCAGCAAATGACTTCTGTTCATGATCAGGTCGTGAGGAGGGAGCAGCTCAATGCTGCTACAGTAAAAAAGACAACAAACATCATTTCCGCCGATTAATTCTAACTAAACTATCTACATTTTTTAATAAAACCCCATAAACAACACTGTCAAATTCACAACTAGTGTGGTCTGTAAGATAAGCATTACAGTAATCACAGTTCACACACAGTGGCTAGCAGGCAGTAAATATGCTCGATGATCAGCTCGCTAGCTGTTGCACTACATGTAGCTCAGCTATACCCATCAGCCATGTGACTCTCACCTTGCAGGTCATAGTGTTCCTGTAACTACTACTCCATGAGTTGCCTGTATTAAACTCTGCAGTGAGATTAGTGCAAAAGAACCTACAAACAAAGTGCAATGATGTTGGAGTTGTTTTACTAAAGTGTAACAGACAAACTTCGCCATCAAAGGCTGTTCATTATCTTCAGTGAAAAATTCAATATTCTGTTCTTGGAACCAGTATTTTATTCTTGAAAGCAAAATTTGGATGGAAACTACTTTAGTTATTCCAGACTGCATGTTTACACCCCTCAGAGGCTAAACTTAATAGAATTTCAGCCAGCAGATACAATTTTTGTCACAGAATTGAATATTATCAAGTTAAATATCAAATTCAGTCCCTCACAATGGTATTAGCAGCATATTGACATTTCAGGGGTTGTGAAAATGCCTCTTCAAGTGCTGCAGATCCCATATCTCAGAGCCTTGAAAGTGTCATGGGCACATATTTTTGGAGTTTGTGCTGCTCAGCCAGACTGCTGTCTTGTTGAAATGCTCCTCATGCTGTCACTAAGTTTTGTCTGTCTGTCCCCCCAGGCCAGAGTCACAGATCTCAAGTCCTGCGTCATCGTCTTGAGGATTTTCAGAGACATGTGCAACAGACTGCCCGGGTGGCAGCCTCTCAAAGGATGGGTAGGTGACGGCCGCAGAATCAGAATGGCTTGTTGCACAGGGATCTCAATGATATTTCTTAGAAGGGTGACAGGGGTTTTATAAGTTTATGTCCCAGACCTGGTTTGTATGTGCAGGATGTGCGTGTGTCAGGCCCAGAATCATGACTGTAATTGATTTAGTCTCTGCTGTATTAAGTGTCCGCTCTCTGTCTGCCCTCTGCAGCCTCTGGAGCTGATCTGTGAAAAGGCCATAGCCACCTGCAACCGGCCGCTGGGTCCAGGTGAGGCCCTGCGTCGCGTCATGGAGTGCATCGCCTCAGGGATTCTTCTGCCAGGTCAGTGATCAGTCCTTCACAGCAACCTCCGAGCTGTTCCTTGTTTGCATTCACATTTTCCCCTTCTTTTCAAAACTCCAGGTACAGATCGTGTAGTATAACATTATTTTTGGAGAATGATATAAACAGAAGTGAACATGTACAGAAGCACAAAATCTCTAAAATTGCTCAAGTTGAACATTTTTCATGTTTAGATTAAAAAAAAATCACAGCTATCCCAAGTCATATGGATCTTCCTCCGTGATGAACCAGAGCAAAAAAAGAAACAGAAGTTCCAGATAAGTTTTAAACTCTCCGAACTGACAGAGTGAAATCTCTTTGTTGTTGTAAACCTCTGTACTGTCAGTTTTGGGAACACTCTGTTTATGGCTGGAAGACATAGAGTGGAAAAACAATCCAGCAGTCAGATTTGCACAGTTGACCTCAAAGAGGTGCTGGCAAATTGTCAGATGAGGCAAGAAGGGGACGCAGGGCTTTGTATGGGGCATCTTCAACCCTGGAGGTGAACTTCTGACCAGGACTCTGTCGAGGGCACCCCCAGCTCTCTATTAGAAGTCACTGAGGGTGTGCTTCAATTACAGTATCAGGGTATTGACCTGTAGTATTCAGACTCCATCTGAAAGGGATAGTTCGAATTATTTCACATTAGGGCTGTGCGATTGCCTCTAAATTTCAAATTGTAGATTGTCATTGCTCTAGATTGCCAATACACGATTAAATTGGCAAGGGGGCAGGGGCAGCACGTTTCCTTGTGTCCACGTGTCTTATAGAGTTGGGCGATCTTGCCCAAAGTCAGATCGGGGGGGTGGGGGGTTGGTGGGTGGTACGACGGGGACTCCGCAGCCTCCACATTAATGTGTGTGTATTTCGCAACACATCATGTAGTGAATGGCTGCTCCACCCTAAGGCTGGTAGGTAGTGTATTATCAAGG
>JAJHUR010006205.1:16728-33368 GCA_027495735.1 Lutjanus campechanus | reverse complement strand
GTATGATTGTGTGTGTGACAAAGAGAACTATTCTGTCAGCAGTACTTTGTTGGTTAAATTAATGTTCATTTCAGTCAGTCAAATAATATGAGACTTAAGTTGCATGAAAATACAACACAGCAGGATAGTTGATCTTTGGCATCTTTGCCCTGAACAGATGTGTGACAGCTGTTGTCATAGCAGATATCTTCTCCTTGAGGTGAGAGTCAGGGACGCGCTGGTGGTAGTGTGATTATGATTAAAGCTAACCAGCAGCACTGGTGGTTGTGTGGTGTTGGATAGATGTTGCAGTGATTCATGTATCAGTGAAGCAGTTGCCTAAACTGGCCCACAAGCTTTCTTGCTGATACTGTTTCAGAGAGGCGTTGTTCAGCTCTGTGGTCGTATTTGAGGCTTTTGTAGATGCCAATTTTGTATTTGATGTGGCCGTTACAATTTTTTAAAATTTTTTCTCTTTATGATAACATCATGAGCATATGTATTGGTATTCAAATTGAGATTAATATTAATTTGTTATTGTTTATTGTTTGTGTTATTGTAAGTTTTTATACTATGGGCAGGCTACTTGATGCGGAGGTCAGGTACCACCAGTCTTGCACTCATTTATGGTATTCATGGATTTTTTTTGTTTATTTGTTTTATGAAAGTAATTTAAAGTAATGTCTGGAACATTTCTGAGTGCATTAAATAAATTAATCTGATTTTTGAAGTGACAAGAAGTTTTTGAATGTGACTTGGAGCTGACCACTTGTTCAATGCCTGTGGCTTTTAAGGTTGAAAAGCTGACACAGACTTTATTATTGAAGGTCTTGTCATTTTGTCACCCCATTTACATTCATGAATGGGGCAGACAGACAAAAAAGTACAATACAACCATGAAATTGTCAATCCAGGCTTTAAATATTGTGATCGCTTAAAATACTTTCCATTTATGGCAGAGCTCATGCTCTGTATTTTTGGAAATATTGTCCTTTCCTCTGAATGGTTCTCGAACTTACAGTTGTTTCTGTTCAACAGGTAGGCTTAATTTGCTGCGTGTCTGTGTGTGTGTTTTTGTGTGTGTGCCCATTAGCTTGAATGCGTGTGTGCTTTTGTGTGGGCATAGTTGTAGGTCAGAGCGACCATTAATTATTGATAGCAGAAGTGTAGCGCATGTGCTGGCAGTAAGTGTTGCTAAGCAAGAGCTTTAGCATGCCAGGGACATCTGCGAGAGAGACAGAGATAACAAGTGAGAAATAGAAAGAGAGACACAGAGAGTGATCGAGACAGATTCATATGACCTATAGCTGAGTGTGTCTCCTACCTGCTAATGAATAGAAATAGAAAAGGAGAGAGCAGAGAAAATAGACACCTGCACCTGCTATCAGAGGAGGAAAGAAGTCCTCAGGAGAGCATCAAACAGGGACCAGCTTAAAGATCAGAGGAAAAGTTTTTTCATCTTTTTTCAAAACAAGAATTTTTAAGGATGTACAGCAGACGATAACATAGGATATAAAAAAGACGTAGAGGCTGGGACTGGTCAGGCTGATCAGTGTATCTCATCTGAAGCTGTGGGCGTTAAAAAGTGCTAAAGATGATGAGCCGCCAGGCATATTTTTACCGGGTCCCTCCTCAGGAGCTTCATCGCCGGAATCAGCTCCAGGCTGATCCGGCCAAGACCAGGGCTCTGCAGACTGTCATTGACATGAAGGTAGGACGAAGAAGATCAGTGAGAGCACATGACAACACATGAAGTAATATTGAGCTACATGGGGTGTGTGTGTTACTCTAATAGATAAATTCTAACTTTAGAGCTGCAACAATTAGTTAATTAATCAGCTAATTGATCTAAATCAATTATTTTTTTCATTTATTTTTCAGGCAAAAATGGCAAACATTTGCTGGTTCCAGCCTCCTTTGATGTAAAGATTTACTGCTTTTCTTTATCATTTATTACAGTAAATGAAGAGTCTTTGGGTTTTGTAGAGTTAGTTGGACAAAAGAAGCAATTTGAAATAGAGCTGCAAATATTAATTGATTATGAATCAATTATTAAATGAATCTTCAACTACTTTGATAATCGATCGATTGAGTAATTATTAAAGAAAAAAGTAAAAGTTCTCTGATTTCAGCTTCTTAAAATTTGGATATTTTCTGGTTTCTTTAGTCCTCTATTACAGAACACAGAATATTTTGGGTTGCAGACAAAACAAGACATTTTAGGATGTCATCTTGGGCTTTGCAAAACACTAATTGATATTTTTCAAAACAACTAATCAGTTAATTGAGAAGATGATCAACAGATTAGTCAACAATGAAAATAATCGTTACTTGAAGCCGTTACTTGGGATGTTTTGTGATGTGGATTTTCCACAATTTGTTAACATTTTGTAGACTAATTGATTAATCGTGATAATCATTGGAAGATAATGAAAATAATCATGAGCTGCTGCCCTGCTCAGCTTCATACATTTTTATTGGTCATAACAGAAGCTGTTGAGATGAGAGAACAGTGAGTTTAAACTGTGGGAGGTGTTGTGATCAAAATTACAGTATTATGTTGTGATCCTGCTTGAGCTGTGTACTTGTTCTTCAGTAGCAGCATGTTGTCTGGTTTAGTTTCATATCAGCTTCATACCAGCACAACTTTAATTATTGATGAGCTCTGCTGTAATGTGAGCAGTAGTAGATCTGGCTCTGGCTCGCCTGTAAATGCAGACACAAACATACATGCACAAACAATCTAAAGAACATTGTCTTATTGTTGCCTTGTGTCTGTATGGCGGCCATGCCCCAGCACAGGCCATTATTGGCCCATGCAGAGTTGAGCACTTATTCAATTTGTTTCAAATGTCACATATGGAAGCTTTCACTCTCATCTCAGCCCTTTGAAGTCGTTAGAGCTGTGAAAAATGCAGTTGACTCCACATGTGTCTGCGCGCACACCCACCCACACACACATTCAGTGTTCATTGAGCAAACGCTTGTTCCAAAAGTGGCTCCTTTACAGCAAAACCACAGTTATTTTTCACACATACTTTGTGATTTGTCTGCCTATTAACAAAGTGCACATGTGCTGCAGCTGGGGATGCCCACGGTGCTGTAAATGCATGAGAGCGGCCCAATTAAATCTGACTGCATTAATTAGAAAAGGCAAAACAAACATCGCCAGAAGGATTCGACATATGAAGGGGAACAGTCTTCATTTGGTGATGTTGATGTTGACCAGGAGATATTTCCCTGCATTGTGGATTTTTAAACTTTTCCACTCCTTCAGACCTCCCTATTAAACTCTCAGAAACAAAGGTGCTATCTAGACCCATAAAGGTTCTTAAGCCCGACAGTAGAACCCTTTTTGGTTCATTGTAGAACCTTTTATAAAGGGGGGATGTATTAGGGGGAGATCACGGGCAAACTGTACATGCCACAGAGATGTGGTCTACAACCTCTAAAAGCTGGGAACCTGAAGATTAATTTAAGATGCAGCTCAGCACTCTTGTGGCATTTGCATCATAAATCTGTAATTAACATTACAATTTGAAAATTTAGAGTGTATGGGGCTTAGAACATTATGACTGAAGTGTATGATGGCCATTCCCATGCTCTATTATGTCATGAGTTGTTGCAGTAGTTTTTTGGGTTGATATAGTTTATTAAAACATCATAAAAACAGGACACACACATCCCCGAGGCCCAATTGGTTTGGTGCTGGATCGCAAACTATCTAAAGCATAAAAAGAGAAAAGCAATCTGCACACCAAAAGAGCTCCCATATGCAAATTTTATTGGCGTGACGTTTCGAGCTTTACGCTCTTCCTCAGACTGCTACGGACATTATACAGATTTGGTGCACAATTTAACCTTTTTTTGGCGCTTGAGAATTGATAAAAATGCCGTGATTTGATTTCAAAAACTTGACATTTAGAGATTTCTACAAGAATTGTATTTTTCAGCAATTGCAGGGCAAGCATTTATGTTCTGGGGCTTGCTCAGAGACCCTCTTAATCTCTGTATTTCCAGCAAAGCCACACATCTCCTGAATGCCCCAGGTCTCTAATTTGTGGTTATAAGGCTTCATGAATCTGTTATTATCACAGAGGTCACAGTAGGTAATTTTATAAAGTGAGGTAAAGTTAAAAAAAAAAAGAAGTGGGGGACTAATACTGTCACACATGAATACAGATCTGAGCTCATTGAATCCACATGACTCTCAGCTTTCCAGTCATACCCAATTTATGCAAATCCAGTACTGTTTAGAGTATGCAGCATGCAGAAATATTGAAATAGAATCAATGAAAATAACACGTACTTGCATGCATACAACCCATTTTGAATGATATATCTTGAGGTGAGATGTCAAGGGGCTCCTTTGAAAACTGCCATGCTAGTTTTTCGCCCACCAAAATTTAGCCTAACTTTGGAGCATTATTTACCCCACTTCCCGGCACACTAGCATGACATAGTTGGTACCAATAGATTCCTTAGGTCTTCTAGCTTTAAAAACTGAGTCTGCTACAGCCTCTGAAAGATAGTAATGGTGACCAGGGGAGTGGACTTCCCTGCAGAGTGTAAGTGGGTAAAACTGTTTATGTTGTTAAGATCTGATGCATCTGTCCGAGTGCGTAATGTCCATCGCTGTTTGTTCCAGTGTCTGTGTTGTCTAAGTGGCGTATATATTTCTATTTTGTGATTACAGAACACCAACCCTCCTTTCTGTTTTGATCCTGACGTTATCTGGCAGGTACAGTAATGAGTGCCCACCTCCTAATCCTTCTGTGAACTCACCATGAGCTACAAATGAAAAGTATTTGTGCTTTCCTCCATTCCTATCATAAATTCTTCCCGAGTTGGA
The DNA here is from genome assembly GCA_027495735.1 of Lutjanus campechanus. NCBI lineage: Eukaryota > Metazoa > Chordata > Actinopteri > Lutjaniformes > Lutjanidae > Lutjanus > Lutjanus campechanus. The sequence goes on along the minus strand of JAJHUR010006205.1, from coordinate 28,537 downwards.
ATGCAGCACAATCACGTACAGTAGTTCATGTTTCAGAGGTTTTGAGGCGCAGCTTTTCTTACATGTATTCCTATTTAACTGAATGTTGTTTTTGATATCACCCTCTGTGTTTTCTTTGGGTTTGCCTTGTTTCTCTTCCTCTGAGTGATGTTTTTTCTGTCTGTGCTCTGGAGCAGAAACAGATAGCAATCAGTTATTAAAGCTAGAGTATAGCTTATACGACAGAAATGAACATGAAGCAATGGAAATGACAGAATAGCATAGCCTGTGTGTGGGCTTTTTTTGCATTGTGTGTGTATATGTGTGTTTTGGTTAAGGTGGAGGGATTCCCCTAGATGCTTGATTGCCCCACCTTGACTTTGTCTGTGTGTGCGCGCGCGCGCACGTGTGTAAGTGTGCTACACGTACCTCTGTTTGCATGGTGTATGTGTGTGTTTTTAGGGTGGCAGCACCGTGTGCTAGACAGGGCTGATGTCAGAAGATGTAATAGAGGTCAGATGCTTACATGTTGCCTGCGGTTTGTGCTGATGGCATCATGCAATCTGCTTCCATTTATTCAATTACCTTTCTCTTCTCTTCCAAGGTTTAGCATTTAACGTATGTCTGAATCCATGCAGCTAAACAACCTCAGGAACTATCCATGACAGACCCTTCCATTCCCTCATAGATACTGCAAAGGAAACCTGCCTGACCAGATATTTGCCTTGTTTCACCAGTCAGAAAGACATTGATCTAGATACAATACGCCATGGGGTCCTCTGTGAATATGCAGAATTGCTGTTAGTGCTGTTTTACCCAAACACTTTTCAAAGTGACCCAGGAAGATATTGCATAGGGTTAAAGGGACGGTTCATGGCAAAATCAAAAATACATATTTTTTCTTCTGGTGTGTAGTGCTATTTATCCTTCCGAATTGTTTTGGTCTGAGTTGCAGAGTTTTGGAGATATCAGCCATAGAGATGTCGCCTTTCTCTTGAATGTATTGGAACAAGATATCACTCGGCTTCTGGTCCTCAAAGCTCTGAAAGTGTACATTTGAAAAACTCAGCAGCAGTGTCTCTTTCCAGATATCATGACTTGGTTACTGAAGATAATCCACAGACATTGTTGTGATCAGCCTCATGTGGGAACTATATTCTTTCTCCCAGACTACACATGCCGACCATTTCATCTCACAGAAGGAACGTGCATCTACTCATGGACGAGAGGCATGTTGTTGTGACATCACAGGATGTAAAAACAATGAAAAAGACAAAGACAAAAGACAAGAGTTAGACATGCACACCAAAGAGCTCCTGTTTAAAGCATTTATTTGTGTGATGTTTCAAGTTCCAGGCTCATCCCCAGACCGCTTGCAGTCATGCATCTTCTCATGAACAAGAGGCTCATGCTCATGACAGCACAGTGAACATTAATGGTGTCCTCCTTGATGGGAGTAGTTTGACGGAAAGAAAAATAGTACCCACCCAAATGCTCACAAACAAGGTTTATCTTGAGTAACTGGGTCATGATGTCTAGAAAGAGACTGTTGAGTTTTTCAAAAGCATTTCTTTGGTGCTTTGAGCACCACAAACTGAGTGCCATCTAATTCCATTATATTCGAGAGAAGACAGACATCTCTACGGCCAGTATCTCCAAAACTTTGCAACTCACACAATAACAATCTAGATGGATAAATAGCACTACAGGTAAGAGGAAAAATATGTATTTTTGATTTAGAGATGAACTTTCCCTTGAAGCAGCCAGCATGCTTCATCATAACTGCTTGTTGGATGATAGAAGAGCTTCGGAAACCCCCTCCCCTCACACCTTTCCGATGTCCACATTGGGGAGGGCCATGCCTGACAATTTCTCTAACATTCCAAAACCAACAATCTGACATTCACTCACTTCACACTGTGATTGGCCAGCTGTGTGGAAGTGAGAGGGGAGCCAGGGTTTTAACTTCTCCCTCTGCTCTATTCCTACAATCTGTACACAACTATTTCTGTCACTTCTCATATGAGCAAACAAGTGCAGCATTATGAATATCTTCCAGGAGAGATTCTCTGAAAATGTGCGTTATTAGCCCCATTTTAAAAGATATCACCTCTCCTGTCTCTATAACGGAGACAGGAGAACGCTTTTTCTTCTATTATTTTTAATTGTAGCAGTTCAGCTTATTTTGATGAGATGAATGTACTTGTATGATTCTTTCCTGGGCTGTATCCACATAGTTGAATGCACTTACTGTAAAAATAAAATAAAATGTCAGCTAAATAAATGTAATATAAAATTTCAGAGGGGTAAATCGATAGTGAAACAATAGTGAGACAGGTAAACCCTTTCGAAAGTCCAGAGCCTAATATCCAAAGTCCAATCTTTGCTGACTCCTTGCCTGCCTACTGTTGCTGGTGCAGGACACCAAGATCTCTTCCCTGGAGAGGAACATCAGAGACTTAGAGGATGAGGTCCAGATGTTAAAGACCAGCGGCCTGCTGCACTCTGATGACAGGCAGGATGAGCTCAAGCAGGTGGAGGTCTACAAGAGCCATTCTAAATTCATGAAGACTAAGGTAGAATGTCTCTGCACGCCACTGGTGATGACTTGACACTGCATGACCTGAGTGATGTGTGTTTGCCTTAAAACATCAATTAAAACTGTGTGAGAACCTGTTATGTGCATGTTGCATGTTGGCATTGCAAGCAAGTGTGGAGAAATCTTGATGCCAAACTGCATGTCAGAGCATAATGTGTCTTTTGGCTGCTTTATCAAGGCTCTTAGCCTCCCATGTTGCATGGGGACCAAGAACTACTTTGCATGTGCATTGTATCTATTTTATATTTAGGGTTTTCTTGTTTTTTTCTTTATTTCCCATAAAATGCTTGTGTACTGCTCTCCTATCTGTAATGGTTGACTGTTCTGAGGGAGCAAACTCAGGCCCTATCAGCTTACAGTGCACCGTGTCTGTTTACTGTCCTACCTTTAGCTGGCAGGAAGACCTTTATAAAGGCCTGACTAAGAATTCTCTACCCCAGGCTGTAGGCCAATACTGGTTTATTCATTGGAACACCCAACTGTGCACAGACTGACATCCACACGTTTAAACAGACACATGGGCATTAGGGATATTTGTAGTAACTAATTTCCCTGTCATATAAAAGGAAATTTAAATTTAGACTAGTCGACTAGTCTAAAAGAAAGAAAACACAAAGACAAGGACATCATATTATCTTAACTGAGTGTGGCTGACGTTAGCAGTGCTAGCACCAGTTGGCTGCTCTCATTGCAGGTTAACGTCCACCTGCATGTGCTGAATGTGATAACGCATTGTTGCAATTGATATCAAAATGCTGACAAACCATGCTGGTTTTACAAGATGTCCATGTTGGTTAACATCCAGGCACTAGCACAACATTGTTATATTGGCAGGTGGCTACATAACATCTTATGGCTCATTTATGCCCGATTTACAAACCAAAATAGATACATACGTTTAAAAAAAATCTAACTTTCCACATGCGTCTATGCATCCTTTACATTGGTGTGGATGTTAAGCATGATATCCACATGAGGGCGCCATTCCGAGTCAAAAGTCAGAACAAAAAAAGAGGAAGAGTCAAGAGTTTCTGACAACAACAAACGTGGTGAAAAGGTCGGACGTTATAATATTGTACCTCTTGAGAAAGAGGCAAAAGCGGAGGCAGTGTTGTCAATGACACTGATCTGTGGCTATAAAGTACATTGCGATCTGTGAACAATAGGTGCTACTGCTCTGTTTCATGTGCATCTGTAAGCGTTCAGAAAATGTGCACCAATGTGGACAAAATGAACAATGAGTGTGGACAGAGTACAGAGTCTATTTTTATCTGTATGTGTGATGCAGTTAACTGGCATTGTACATGAATAAAATATTAATAATTTGTTTAACTGACTAGTATTTCTGGTGCCGACCAGTGAGGGTCGCCATGTTTAACCGACTACCAGACTAATATCCCTAATGAACATAATGTACAGGAGCCATGTTAACAAAACATAGTTTCAGGTTTCATAGAGTTTCTAGCTGAGTGTCCATGATGGCTGAGGCCCATGAGTAGCGTTCCATGTGAAAATGTTTCTCTTTGGTTCATTAATGGTGCTCTTTGTAGGGCCCATTTGTCATTGCGTTGGGGAAGTTCCTGATGTAATCATAAAAGAGATGTTTTTATGAATGGGACCCTGACAGATGAATGTGAGCTTACAACGACAGAGGAAGGAGCTCTCTCCTCACCCGCTCTGACCTGGGATGATATACATCACAGTGATGGCCCCAGCTCGCTCTCCCATGTCTCATCTAACACAGAAAGACACCACGCACACGGATATACACAGGCACATAGATTCATTCTATATCCTTGAAGTGTTTGGGGTTCTGCTCTTTCAGCAGTGGTGGTGACTGGTGTTGAGGTGAGACTGTGATAAGAAGAACCAGTGAGGACAGCATCCCTGTCCTCTCTGGTTTCCTCTCTCACTAGAAAGTGTCCTCTGAGAACATGAAAATTTGTTCAAATGTAGTAAGTGGGTATTACAGCAGGTGAATTTATTTATCCAGATCATAATTTCTAGCAAAACTTCACCAAGTGTAACATTCTGAGACCTCAGCTGTGTGGTTGAAGAGTGCAGAATGTGGAGGAGTGTGGAGGAGCACGCAGCCAGCTGGGAGACTGTCTTTAAGTTTCCCTGCTGGCTGTGTGTCGTAGTTTAGTGGTTTGCTGTCTTTCTTGTCTTTGTGTCTCTGTAGGAGCAGGCCTTGTCCCCATGTGTGTCTTCCATCAGAACAGCTCCCACCTTCCTCCTCCCCACCCAGCAGCCCTGGATCACAGAGCAAGCAGAAGTACCCCTCTCATTAGTGACTCTCCTCTCCCATTATTTCTCTCATTATTCTTTGAATTCCTTGCTCCTTATTTCTTCTATAAGACTCTATCATTTCATCATATTATTTTTAGTCCACTCCCTACCCATTTCCCGACCTTCATTTTTCCCTGTCTTATTATCCTGTCACACATCTCAGCCCATTGGTGCTAGTAAAAAAAAAAGAAAAAATACCTATGGTAAGTTGTGACAATGAGATAAAAAGTCAAAATTATGATAAAGGTCATGAGTATGACTTTTGTCTCATAATTTATAAGTCAAAATTATTAGACACAAGTCAAAATTATGAGATAAAAATATGACTTTTTATCTCATAACTTTATATCTCACAAAGTTATAATTATGAGATAAAATTAATCAATTTTAGTTTTATTTCACAATTTATCTTATAATTATGGCTATTCCCACATAAGTATGGCTTTTTGTCTCATAATTGTGACTTTTATGTTTCATTTGATCTGATTATGGCTTTTTATCTCATAATTTTTTACTTTATATGGCATAATTATGACTTTTAAACTCATAATTTTGATTTTTTATCTCATAATTTTAAACTTTCTTATCTCATAATTATGGTTTTTATCTCATATATTCAACATTTATGTCATAAATATGACTTTTATATCATAATTTCGACTTCTTGTAATTTCATAATTATGACTAACTACAGGGTTATTTTTTTCTTTTACTGGTGGAAATGGCTTCCATACTGCACTTTTCTGATCATGTTTCACACAGTCTCTATTTGACTCTGGCTCACCTTTTGGCCCCCCCGTCTCCTATTGTTCAGTCCCCTATCGGGGCTGTTCTCTTGGGTTGTTTTTTTCTTTCTGTGAGTGAGGGTTGATTGGCCAAGCTCTGGCCCAGTCAGAATCCCCCTGTTATGAGGTGAACCCTGCTCAAACAATTAGAGAAATCTTTCTTTCGAATCAGCTTTTGTGCATTTTTGGCACCAGTAGACAGATGACAATCTTGTGCACATAGCTAGCCTCAGCACAGAGACCTCCCTCTGTTCCCTCTGTTAGTGCATTTGATTTCCTTTGTGGCTTTCTGTCCTGTTGTGTATGGCCTTCCCTAAAACAATCTGTAATCTGTCAGCTATGTGAGTGTGATATTGTTTTCCATAACAGTGTCTGCCTGCATGTATTTGTCCCCCTCCGGCTGTTTGGCTTGGTGTGTCCGTAGAGCAGACAGTAGGCCTGGGACTCCCCTGAGTGAGGACAAATAATGTAGGGCTGGGTGATAATTCAATATTGTGGTGTATCATCTTGCAAAATAAATGGATCATGACACAGTTGACATATTTAGATATTATAGTTTACAATTTCATCTTTTTCATCTTTAAACGACTGATTAAAACTTTAGTTTTAAGGGACAGTTTATACCAGAATCAAATATACATATTTTTCCTCTGGCCTGTAATGCTGTTTATCCAACTATGTTGTTTTGGTGTGAGTTTTGGAGATTTCAACCATAGAGATGTCCACCTTCTCTCGAATATAATGTCACTCAGCTTGTCATGCTAAAAGCGAAAAAACAAAAACAAATTTTGTCTCTTTCCAGAAATTATGACCCGTCTACTCAAGATAGTCCATAGACCTTGTTGTGAGCAGTGGATTAGTTGCCCTACTGGAAGTCCTTCCTTTCTACTAGAAAGAAAAAAAAGTTCAGCTCACAACAAGATCTACAGATGTTCTTGAGTAACCAGGTCATGATTTACAGAAAGAGGCAAATTTGATGAATGATGAATTTTTCAAATTTATTTTTTGGCACTTTTAGCTCCACAAGCTGAGTATCATTTAGTTCCACTATATTTGTTATATTAATTTCTATGGCTGATATCCCAGAATGTCTGCAACTCACACCAAAACAATCTACATGGACAAATAGCACTACCGGCCAGAGGAAAAATATGTATTTTTGATTTTGGGGTGAGGATGAGAAATATTTCTGTTTTCTGTTTTATTTAAAAAGTTTTTTTTTATTTTTTATTATTTATTAAAACAATTTGACTAACTAGAATGAAAAAGTTACACTTTTTATTGTGTGATTTTAAAGGTTGAGAGTGTTATCACACTATTAACTTTATCCATATTGCCCACTCCTATATTAAACAGCATGTTTCAGCCTCTTGCTGCATTCAAAGGAATATGAGCTTTCAAAATGTTTGCTTGTTCTGAGAGTTCTCTTCATAGAGAACAAAATGTGGGGAAAATGCATACAACAAATTTGTGTTTTTGCAGGATGTGTATATATGGTTTGTGGGTGCATGTCTCTTTGCTTGAGAAAAAAAAAAGCAATTTTATTCTCACTTTGACAGTTTTTTGTTATCTGCAAGTATATCAATTCACTCAGTGATGACTAAAAGGTTTTCATGACAGATTTCTGCTGATGTTTCTGTGATTTGTCAGATAGAGCAGCTGAAGCAGGAGCTGAACAGGAAGGAGTCAGACATGCAGGCCCTGCAGACCAAACTGGAGACACTAACCAATCAGAACTCAGACTGCAAGCAACACATTGAGGTGCTAAAGGAGTCGCTCAGCGCCAAGGAGCAGCGTGCCAATACGCTGCAGACGGAGGTCAGTACACACTCACACATAGACAGACATACAAAATCCACAGATGTACTAACACACACAAATACACCCACTCAGATGCAACCACTCACCATGATGTACCCAGAAAACAGCTGTTAAAACAGGGATTAGTAAGTGATCCCATTTTTGTGTGCATGTTTCCTGTCATACTCCTTTTCGTTGGAATTTGTGTAGTATAGAGACAATTCTCTTCTTGCACATTGTAGTGTTATCAGTTTCATGAGCTGCATGTTTGTTTACTTCCTGTCAACCCTATAGTAATGTCAACAAAGTTATTTCTCTTCCTCCAGTTAGTTGATTCACTTTTCACAGTTAACTTGGTACATATTGGTAATAGTATTTAGTGTTTGTTTTGTATATCGTTTTGTTTTTTCACTGTTCCACTGTTCCAACAATCACCAACTCTTGTTTGGTTGAAATAAACCCTTAATTCATGGCATTAGATGTGAAAATATCTGGAGTGAGACTGAAGTCAGACATCAGAGAAGCAGAGTGGAGAAATAATGTGTGGAGCCAGGATATGTTCTCATCTAACATGCTGAATAGGTGATTGTTTGAACATTGGAAAAATGAGCAAAGAGATTTTTGGTGAGTTTTATTTTGTTTCTGTCAAGTTTTAATAGAGAGGAAGACGCTACCTAGCTAGCTAACATTGCTAACAGTTATCTAAGACACTCAGGTGATTATCAAAATGCTCAAAAACACTAAATATAAAACAAATGGTAAATACTATTAACAATATACATCATATTACATTGTGCAGGTAAAGAATAAAGAGAATTATCTGTCTGGCTAACATCGGCACATTTACAGTGATGATGATCAGTGTGCACTGATCTTGGAAAAATAGCCTTCATGACCAGCTTGCATGCACAGACACTATTGAGATGACACAGATCATCACAAACACGCACATGCATGAACCTCAGATGTAATGCATCTGTTCTCAGATACAAAACATCAGAAATCTAAAAGAAATTGTGCAAGTATATACAATCTTGTCTTTTTCTGCCTTGGTTTTGTTCTCTTTCTGTTTCTCTGGTGGACGGTGAGGTGGGTGGATAAACTGTCTACGCGTGTGGCTGCTTCAGTCCACCAGTGGGCTTGTACGTGTGGGCGGGTCAGTCAGTCAGAAGGCTGGAGAAAGCTGGCAGCTTTTTCGTCTTCATCTTTGAAGTTTCTAAACTCTGTGGTTCTAATGATTTTATCACTGCTGTTAGGGATGGAGGCGGGCTGTATGTAGAGAGATGGAGGTGTGTATGTGTGTGAGGTTGTGTGGGGGGCGGAGAGCATTTAGCATTTTTCTCCATCACTCTCTAGACTTGGAACTGATACTTTAGATCTCTTTGTGTTAGGCAGTTGAGAGCGGCCTGCTAACTATGTCCACTCATCATTACAGGAAGCAATTTGGGCCAAAATTAGGCCTAATTGTCCATACATGTGCAAGGAATTTTGGCCCTCGCAGTTAGCTGAATACATCATACTTAAAGGAATTGGTTTTCAGTGGGTGGTTTTGTGTGTGTAGTTGTTTTTGTTTGTGTGTCCTACTGAAATGGCATGCGAAGAAATATGCGTGTGTGTATGTGTCCATTTGCCATAGGTGAAACTTTATGGTGAGACCAGGAGCATGTCACCTCCAGTAATTTATGATTTAATTTGCAACTTCCACATCTCTTTGGTTCCAACCACAAATGGTTTACTAATATTTTCTAACTACATTTATGCGCAGCTGAGGTCAACCATCAGCCATGATGCACTGTAACATTACACGGCTAAGGTTTGCTCACGTTATTTTGGCTGGCATACAGCCAGTATCAGTTTTAAAGGTACAAACTATCTAAGTTTAAGTGGGCAACACATTACATGTGGACACAGCACAGGATTCGGAGGTCTATTAGTATTTCCCAAACATAGGCTTTACTTGGGCAGGCCACCCACATATTTCATCGGCTGCCTAAGCACATTTGGTGATCCATTTTAGCATTTTTTATTTTAATTTTTTGTTTGTCCGAGAGAATGATGCCATCCATTATCGACTAACTAGTGGACAATCTCTCCTCGCTCTACCCCTCCTGTACCTGTTTGTTCTGCTATCACGAGAGCAGTGTACTGACAATTGCACATGCTCTGCATAAAAAACACAGTCTCCTGTTTAAAGTAGGCCTACTTAGGTCATTGTTTTGTAAAAGCTTGGGAGTAGAGCTAGCTGGTGCCAAAGTCCATGTTGGTTTGGATCATTTTTGATAGGCTACATCATTAACAACAAGCCTCCTCCACAGGCGGCTCACCTGCTGTTGTAAAAATGCACTTGTGGGTAGCTGTGTTTTTTGGGCCACTTTGTGAAACACCCTCTTGATGAAGAAATTCAACGGAGCAGACACAGACTGCACAGGGAGAGAGAAACCAAAAGAGGCGGGGCAGCGTGTGTGTGTGCAGTAGGAGGTCAGAGGTGTAGTTGTGTGAGTGGGGAAAAGAGAACGGAAGGGAAAAGTAAACTGAGCAGATTAAAGTAGTTTGTGAGTAAACACTTAAATAAGGCTGTGGATTAATTAGAATTAAAATAGTGAAATAAGAAACATTAAGTTAGAAATAGAGTAATGTATTCTTTCAAATATTGAGTCAGACTCAAGTCACAAATTTAATGACTTGATATCCGAGTTGACAAAATCAAAAAAATACTTGCAACTCGACTTGGACTTTAACACCAATGACTGATAACTTCACTTGGACTTGACTTGAAAATACTTGAATTCCTTTCTCCAAGCCATCATTTTGTGAATCAACCTAAAGTAACATTATTCATTCTCAGCAAGCTGACACCTAATTCCCCAGATCCACCTTGTTTAAACCAATCCCTCAGCATCCAATCATGTTGCAGGAGAGAACCATGAAGACTTGACGTAGGTTACTGATCTTCAGTTGAAAAAAATGACACCAAAGATGATTTCTTTTCATACACAAAGTGCGTAGGGGTTAACAAACCACAAGTCATACATAGTGTGCAAAATGTGTGGGCCGAAAATCACAGACACAGACGCAGCAACTTCCAACTTTGTTTGACGTCTGAATTTGCAAAAAGAATGGTAAGTTGAGGCTAATATTACCATAGTTAGTGAGCTTCTGCTTAGCTAATGTTAGCTTAACAGCTAAGTACAGTAATTGTAAATCAATAAGACGAGAAACTTAGTTATGACTTGTTTAGGATTAAAAACTCAAAATTTAGGACATGGGATTTGTCTTGGGACTTGACCTGAGCAAAACAATGACTTGGTCCCACCTCTGAACATTAATAACCCCAAATTTATTAGATGTTGAATAACTCATCATTGAGTCACTAATATAGCTAATATAGCTGCTCCTAACATTGCATAAATTCAAATGTATAAATGTATGCCTTAAATTTGAATCCTTGATGTTATAATGTATCTTAACATTTTAAAAAGGAAATATAGAAACTAAATAGAATTCATAGAAACGTATACAGGGTGTCAATGTACAGGAAGTGCTAAAGGTTTACATGTACACTAGTTTATGCATAATTAGTGGTGGGTATCAGCAGGGGCCCCACAATATGATATTATGATACGAGACACTTAAGTCATATGAAAATAAAATATAATTTTATTGCAATTTTTCAATGAGTATTCTGATACCATTGCAATATATTATGATGTATTACTGTTTGTTCAACTAGTCATGTGCCCAAAGGAAAAGTTTTTCAACCTCTGTTTTATCCAACAAGATTTTCAGTTCATTCATCTTACTTGAATAATTTTTATTGCATCAAAATAGGATTGTCAAGTAGGTGCACAAACCAATCATTCCTGCTGATCGTGACCTCTGCTGACCTTACCAGAAAAAAATAATGGACTAAAAAAGTAACTGATTTTATTATTATTTTATTGTACCAACAAGATTAATTTGTAATTATAATAGTTCAATACTTGGCATCAATTTTTCCCATAACCCCTATGTATATACATGAATATTATACTATTAAAACACATTATTCCTGTTGGTCCAGACTATAATTTTAGTTGCTTGAGCCAGTAAATGTCTCTGCCAAAGCTGAAATGAAAATGCCGCCCTTAAATTAGCAGATGGTATACATGTCTGTTAATATAATATGTATAGTATGTACATTTATGCATTAACATGTGGGTTCATGACAAGGGAATCATGTATGATTGACTGTAATGCTCATGACACTGGGCACATCACTGTGCTCTGTAGCCTGTCTTCTTCTGCAGTTCTCATAGGCTACTGCAGCGACCTGTAATCAGATCTGACAGTCTTGATCAACCCCCCCCCCCCCCCCCCC
>JAJHUR010006205.1:0-16708 GCA_027495735.1 Lutjanus campechanus | reverse complement strand
AAACAACCCCCCCCCCCTCCCCCACACACACACACACACACACACACACACACAGACACACACAGTCACACAGTCACACACACAAACACATACGCTGTCAGTGCTGATTGCTAGACTCTCATCTCCGGTCTCGAGTAGTTTTTTCCTGCTATTGAAGTGGCATTTTCCCCCGTTTAGGAGCGGCTAGGGTTTCCCAGACAAAGTGGCCAAACCAGAGGATGAGTACAGATATTGAGTGTGCTTGAGGCCAGCCGTGGCCCTGCATTCCTTTGCTGTCTGTCAGTCATTCAGCTAGAAAGCAAAGCCATTCTCACAGGATCTTCCTCCTCTCCTCATTCCCTTCATCCACTTATATTATTACTTCATATCTCCTCAGCAGTTTGTCTCTACATCTCAATTAAAAGCCCTCAAGAGCTCATAATTTCCTACACTCTTAAAAATAAAGGTGCTAACTTGAACCATGAAGGGTTCTTTGACTTGTTCCATAAGCGAATGCTATGGTAGAACCATCTGTGAAAGGTTTCACCAGGGTCTACCCAGAACCCTCCCAAGGCCCTTTTCCACCAAAATAGCTGTGGTTCTTGAACTGTATATGACACGCTATTTGCTGCTGTTTTTATTTATTTATTTATTTATTTATTTATTTATTTAGTTAGTTAGTTCTAGGTGGGAACATCTTTTCAGGTTTGGAACCAATTTATTTTTGATGAAAATTCTCAGAACAGTTGAAACTTAGGTGCTCGAATGGGAACTGGACCCATTCCGTGTTGTTAGAAAAGGTCTGCCTTTTCAGCGTGTTAAGAACACATCCAGAGTATTCTACTGAAAACCTTTTTATATTCCAATCAAGAACCCACCCGCAGGGATTCTACCAAGAACCCTTTTATGTTATGGCACAAAGAACTCTTGACAAACCCTTGACGAAAGAGTTCTTAAAGGATTTCAACAATCCTCCACCAATCCACTTTGTCTTCCAAAAAGGGTTCTTTGGATGAAAAGGGCTCTTAATGGAATCCTTAGTCTTCCAAGGAACCCTTGACAAACCCTTTGTTCAAAAAAAGGGTTCTTCATAAACAAATAGGTAGAACCTCAGCCCTTCAAGCAGAACCCTTTTGGAACCATTATTTCTAACAGTGTACTGCAAGGACCACTGGGCCATCATACCCCTCCCCATATACATGTTTGTGAGTGTGTGTGTGTCAGGTGGGTCTCATCATGAATGACAGTGATTGGGTACAGTGGTCCACTCCCCCAGAGACAGACTGGTGAGGAGCAGCCTCATCTCACAGACACTTGTCTCTAAAAGCAATTCACATCAGGATGGGACTGAGAAGAGACCGCTCCCTGAACAGAGCAGGCACTGTGAGCGAGGGAATGAGAAAATGGAGGTGTATTTATTTGTCAGTCAAAGTTAAGGACAGCTTCTAAATGGGCATGATTGAATATGTCTCTAGATAACTGGAAAATGTTGAAAATAATGAGTGTGTGCTTGTGTGCGTGAGCACTGTGAGTCTGAGGAAACTTAACCCTTTAATACAGTATGTGTATGTGTCTTTCCTGCCCCGATCTGGACAATGCAGGCCTGTAACTATACTCCTGCAGATCAGGTAACCTATCAGAGACCTTCCTGCATATTTAACCAGCCAGCGACAAAGGAACGGGCCAAAACCCCAGTGGAAAAGAGGACTTGCACGCGCTTTGACTTTGTTTAGTTTAGAGAACATAGTTTTGAATATTAACATTGCACTAAGAGAGGCGTGTGGGCCGGTTAATTTGATTCAGCTGTATCTAGTCACACATTGGTCCCTGTGATGACAAGCTAAGGTGCACAACCAGTCAGAGTTATTTACTCTACATGGTCAAAACAGATTTTTTGGAGGTTTCTCTGATCTGGTTTGAAATTTCAGGACAAAGTGACATTCCTTCAAATTTTATTGACTCAGCATGACGACATTTCTCCGTTCAGCAGAGGTCTGAACTGAAGCGTGACGTTCATTGCCCAAGAGGAGATAGGTTAAACAGTGCAACTGAATAGTGGTTGCCTTCATTGATAGCCTACAGAGATATGTGGGTCAGGTGGATTCAGGTCAACTTACAAGAAAAAATCACGGCTTCAGCCAGGCAAGTCAAGTAACAAACCAGCGTTTCAAGTATGTTCAAGTATTAGTAAACAGTAAAGTCAGTTCAGTGTATGGTGGTTTTTTGTTGATGTTTTTGCTTAGGTTATTAATATGATACAGAAAAACTGTGTACAGTAGTCCACCTTCTCCTCCCCTTTCTCTCAAACACACGCACACACACAGGCTGGCCAGAGTTGTGCTGTGCATCCCTGCAACAAGCACATCCAGCGAGCATGTGTTCAGCTCAGCTGGTCGCTGCTCAAAACATGTCAAAATAGGTAAACTGTGGACTGCATTCTTTTTCTACACAGTGCAGCCAAACACTAGGCTTAAAACCCCATTTATTTTGTGCTATTTTGGCAACATTTACTGTGAAGATGTTTGTGTGTTTCTAGGAGGAGGATGAGTGCTGCAGCACTCAGTTCTGACAACTGTGCTACTATTAGGGGTGTTAAAATTTATTTGATATGAGTTTTTATGTTGTTTCGTTGTTTTTTGCACTGATGGTTAAGTAGCATTTTGATTTGTAAAGATCAACAGATCGTTGGTTTTACAGTCATTTACGTTTTCAAATTCTTTCTTTACTTTTGTAAAAAGTTGGTGTATATGGTATCAAGTGTGATATAATGGCTGGTAAACTACACTGTGTTGTTTTTTTTCTCTTTGAACACCTGGTGGATGCTGCAAGTAGGCGGGGAAGGAGAAAAAAATGTGAATTGCTGATTCTGCCTTCCTATTGATATTGAAATTGAAAGCTCAGGTTGATCATTTTTAGATTTAATATTGAAATTATGACAACCCTAGCTATTTAATTTACCTGTTTGGCTTGTTGGGTCAAGTTTGGCTTTCACTAATAGCCTACATTTTGTAAAACAAAAAAGAAACAAAACCAGAATAACTGAAAACTGAATACCTACCCAATGAATGAATATCCAAATAGTTGAATATTCAGGTCCCACTCTAGTGATAATGTGCTGGATCGTGCTCCCCACTTTGAGAAAAAAAAAAGGTCCTGTATGTTGTGGCTCACTGGTTTAAAACGTATTACTGAGTTTCTTAGCACAAATAGTTTGTTGTCATTCTCTGTGTGACCTGTTATTACTGTCTGCTGTGTTCTTTAGTGGTAACTAAATCCTTTAGAGTCACATAATCTGAGTTATAACCCTCAATTTTCTAATACAACAAATCATTTATTTATGTAATATCCTTGGCAGTTATTAGTTACGATTTTCATTTTGTGAGAGTCGACATGCTGTGATTTACATACCCATCACTTGAGGCGAGAATTTTGCAGGTGGTTCCTTTCCCACACGGGGGAAATCCCGACCTGAAATAGGTTCAAGGTGCTTAAGTCAAAGTCTGAATCAGGCACATAAATAACACTAATATAACATTTGATAGCTTGTTCCTCACTAAATGCCAGCAGAAGTGTTTGTAGCAGCACGCCTTTAATGTGATGTGGCAACATGTCTGTGTTTACAGAGAGCAGTGTGTGGTATTTCAGTTTAACTTTCTCAGATGTGACCTCAAATATCTTGTGTTCTCTTTCAACACTAGTGCTCACCGTGTGTCTGCCAGAAGACCTCCACTGAGTTTTGATTCTGAGGTTGAGGTGTAATGACCTGAAGAAGATATGAATGACTCAAAAATTACTTGCTAACATCAACCATAGCGACAATGATGAATAGGGAAAACAGGAGGAAAATTTAAAAAAAAAAGAAAGAATCTGGAGCGGGAGAGGGAAAGAATCAAGGATAGATGGAGAGACAGGAGGAAGTGAGAAGTGAGAGAATAGAGCTGCTTGATGGATGTCGAAGGCTGTGGGCTTTTGTCAGTGAGTGATGTGATGGTACAGTGTGCTGCGGTCCCTGCTGGACTATTTTTGTTGATCTTTCCTTGTTCTCTTTGCTGATTGATGGTTCATATAGGTAGTGAGGCAGAGAAAAGATGTGGTCTGAACCTGGTTACACTCCGCCCTTTACTCTCCCCCTGCTGTGCTCTCGCTCTCTGTCTTTCTTTCTGCCTCATTCCCTTTTGCTCTCTCCATCCATATTTTCTCTTCCCTCACACTATCGGCCTCCATCTGTCTTCTCCCGCCCCCCTTTTCCTGCCTAATTCTCCTTCTTAGAGGTGGGAAGTACAAATATTTCATTATTGTACTTGAGTAGAATTTTCAGGTATCTGTGCTCCAGTTCAGTAATTATTTTTCTGGCAACTTTATGTTTACTCCCTATTATTTATAATACTTCTAACACTATTAGAAGTATTATTATCAAAAAAGGCTTGTTGCTATAGTTTTAATGTATTTGAAGGAAACTATTTTCTTTATTTTGCTTCATTGTGCGCTGCCTTCCCGACATCAAGACTGATTTCAACCTAAATGGATGGGGCAATAACACAAAGAAAAGGTGATTCCTTGGTGTATCCATCAGTGCACATCAATGTAACAGAATTAAAGGATGTAACAAGACGCAAGAAACAACATAAATAAGACATAAAATGTAAAAGATGTAACAAGAACGACAACGACAAAAACAACACAAGATAAAAAAGAGTTGAAAAATGACAACGGTGTAAAGGTCAAAAAAGATGTTACAAGATGAAAAAGTGTTAGGACATAAAAACTACTTTTTACTTTTATGGGCTGTGATGACTACATTTCAGAGCTTGTACTTGTTCACCTTTCATTGAGTAAAAAAATTGAATTAGTGCCTCTACTTTTACCTGAGTCATTTTTTGCATTTTAAGTATCTTCTACTGGAGTAAAGAATATTTGTACATTTGACACCTCTGCTGCTCCTCCTCTGTTCATTCTCACCCATCACCACTGCAGGAAAGAGTGTATGACAAACTTAATACGGACGAGAACTTGATGAAGCAACCGTGAGGTGGTTGAGTGAGTGGAAAACAGCTCTTGTTTTAGGCTGACCACTAATTATCAACTTCACATTTAAACCCTGATGAGTTCCAACCATTGCAGACCAGCTATGATATGACCTCATCTGAACTCGACTGACCACGGTCACCACTCTCAGACCCAGCAGCATGCTCCTGGGTTCCTGGGATGGTGCGGTTTGGGATGCAGTGTGAGCAGCAAAGCGTCGGGGCCCCCCAGAACAAACATGGCACGATCCAAAATAAAGCCCCCGCGAGTTCTTCAGAGGCCATGTGGAAAAGCCATAAAGTGGAGTTATAGGGGTCACAATGGGGATGAGATATTTAATGGTTTACACAGGGAATGAGGTAAATATGTGCGCGACCGAATACAAATGTGTGCATATGGTTACTTATGCAGATTCACACGAAAACACGCACATTAGTCTTGTCATGCATTACCACACTTTTGCATCACGCATACTTCAGCGCAAACGATGCATGAAGTTCGAGGACATCTGAGGTAAATTTCATTTGTGTGATGATTTATCCCACATGAATCTATTTGGGAAAGTGCGTGTGTGCTCTCGCTGCATTTCTTCACGTTTTCTATTTTTGCACATTTTGAAACTAAACAAAAACACACATAAACACAGAGGGTAACAAGGGCTTTGCTTGGTCTGCTGTCAGTCAGCGGCTGGTTAACCAGTAGGCAACGAGGTACTGATAGAGACCGCCAGAGACAATATTCTTCTTTCTTTGTGTTCTGACCTCTACTCTCCTCAGGGTCACCCTGCTTTGCTCTGACCACTTAACCTCTAATTTCATACACACATACAAACGTACACACACACACACACACGCACACACACACACACACACACCCACACACACACACAAAGATACACTCATACTGTGCAGACATGAAGTGCCACAAGAAAACAGCTGCAGAGTTTTACTCCCATTTAGAGAAGGTTCAGTCTTTGTTAACAGTAGGTTTCAATAGAATAATTGAATCAGAAGAAACAGAGTTACGGTATGGACTGCATTGATGAGTGTCTCCTTTCCTGCTGTTTTGGAACAATGATGTGTTTTTTTTATTTTTTGGCTCCAATCCAGCATTTTATTTGACATAAAACAATGTCTTTGAGGTGTATTGCCTTTCAGCTTCAAGGGTGTTTGGGAGTGTCGACATCCATATCAGGTGTACAGCTTTTTTTTTACCCTTGGGAATATTTATAAAAGGGCTTCTATTTCCACACAATGTGCACAGTCTCTATGTGCACAAAGGCTTCTTCTTTAGACAATTACATAAACTCTGGAGGGGTTTGAGACATTCTTAATTTAAAAGATACAGAATGATAAATTCTCTATTTATGTGTCTTGACTTCCAGTACTTACTTTTCCTCTTTATTTATTTTTTCTCTTACTGTGTTTATTGTTATGGATATGAACCAATATACAAAGGCAAATTGCTTGTATGTGAAAACCTACTTGGCAATAAACCTGATTCTGATGATTGGTGTCTGGTGTCAGAGAATCACACACAAATGACGTCCGACAGTCTACAGAGACTTCACCTGTTGTATAAGAGGAGGTTTTAGGGAGGCAGGCCTAGGGTGGATACAATCATGGGTTGTAATCTTTTTCTGTTTCTTCTAAACAGCCACAGTGTACAGAGAGGTTCACAATGTGACCATTTGCATTTGTGTGTAAAAATCTTCCCTTTCACTGGTTGCATCAGTGTGACTGGCAAGTTAATTTATATCTGTGAGGTACATGAGCGAGCGACCCTGCCCTCCCTCCTATAATATCTGTTGTAGGCTAATAGTGACAGACTTTGGGTCTTGCTTAAGAAAAAGCTAAATATCCCCAATTTTATAACTTTATTCAGCAGCCCTGGTTATGTCAGATATGTCTGACACTATTTATCTACTGTGGGAACCAGGCCTGGAATTTCATCATTTTAGGGGTAAAGCCACTTGGCCTTTGTTGTCGTCAATTTTAGGGCACAAAGGCCAAATGCCAGGACAGGAAGCCATCAAATTAAACAGTCCACATATTTTTATTAAATTCTTCCTAAGTCATTATAATGAGAGATTTTCTCAAAATATTGAGTTAGTATTTCAAAATAATGACTTAGTATTGAAGTCTGGTTATGTGCACCGCATTTCACTTGACGTTGTCCTGTCAGAATCCCTCAAAAGACACTGGTGTCTAAAAACCGCATTGACTGGAGAGAGGCAGAGGAGAAAACAGCCAAATCAACTGGAGCAGTACACATGGGGCACCAAGGCCACTGTGGCTGCAGGGCATATAATTTTTAGAGGGGCATAAGGCCAAATTGAGGGGGGATGCCAGCCATGGTCATCATGGCTGCCATGAAATTCCTGCCCTTTTGGGAATGGCTTAAATATTTGATTTATCTTAATGATTCCAAATGCATTTCACAGTGTGCAACAGGCTGTGCCTTCTATTCCTTTTCACTGTCATTTCTTGGCATTTCTTGTTGCTCTCAGCAGATTGTTAATGCAAAACAGAGAAAACTAGTGAGCCAGGCTGAATGGATATTAATGACAACATTTGAGAAGTAATGTGTTAGACTGACTGGTAGATAGAAAACTCATGGATAAATGTGAGTCTGTTTGCTGCTTTTTAAAAATTCAACTGTCTAATAGTATTTTTAGTTTGTCATTCAAGCAAGGCAGTGGAAGCATCAGTGAATGTAATGCTGTAAATTCTACAATGTAATGGTAAGATTGACGGCTCATTAGCACAACACTTACTTGTTAGAACTTTTCTGGAGCTTTGAACTACATCTGCAACTGAGGACGTAATGCAGTTTTTTTTATTTTTACTTGTTGATCAAGGAGAAATCAAGCTTATTTTAGACACCTACTGCACACCGCAGACTTTTGATTGCTCTGCACATGTTTGCCAGAGTGGCTGTTCAGTTTAGTTTGACAGGAAATGGATTCCCTGGAAACAGGATGTAGCAACTGGCGTGCGTCGCTGGAAATGATCAGGAAAAATAATCAAAGAAGGAGCAAGTGTTAATGAGGGGGAACGCCTGCAGCGTCTCTTCCTTTATATGTGCATGTGTGTGTTGTGTATGCGTATCTTGTGAATGTGTGTGTCCATCTCTGCTGGAGGAGGTAATGATGATGGATGGAGGGCAAAGGAGGGACTGAGGCAGCTGTGCGCAGTGAGGGTTAGTGTGATGGTACTTGGGGTGAGTCCCCTACATTTTCTGTGTCGTATATCCATCCTCTGGTACAATACCAAAAACATGGCATGATTGACTTTTATGCTTTGGCAGAAAACATTCATTCATTCTTTTAACAAAGATCCTTTTGTTAGTGGATCCTGGGAGTTCGTGTATGAGTCCTTGTCTTTTTTTTTAATGTCTGTGCTTTCCCATGTTCCCTCTGTAGCCTGTGGGCAGACAGCTGTGTTGCCACGGTTTGATCCACAGATGTCGGGGCGTACAATGAGTCTGTGCCCCAGTCTCCACCTTGGAGCCCCTGCTGTGAGGCAGTTTACATCCGCTTATTATCCCGAGTCGGCCCTAAGGTGATCCGTCCATTATACGATGCCTGATCAGAGCTGTGACTGCTGCCTCATCCCCGGCTTTGATGACACACCATCAAATGACACCCAGACTAACAGCGATGACAGGGAGTGTCCCTCATTTCCGCACAGATCAACCCCGGTGTCGTCATGTCTGGTGTGGTCAGCTCAGGTGGAGAGGAAATCTTCTGTTGGAGCATGTGCTTGCACAGTATGTGTGTGTGTTGTGTGTGTCTGTGTGTGTGTGTACGTGTGCGCATGTGTGTAAGTGAGAGAACCCAGAATCAATGTAGGGTCATGGAGAAGCTCAGCCGTTGTTCATACACTGTAAAAAAAAAAATCGCACAGGAGTTTAGTGGAATCAACTCATCCTTTCTCATAACTTCACGTAAATATAAGTTTTATTTGTTCAAGTTAATTAAACTTAAAAGTTCTAGTATCTATTTTCACTTCAGAACTTATAAACACGACTTCTTCCTACTTTAAGTCATTTAACTTGAAATGATGAATTGAATGAATGTACCATGCAGAGTTGAGAGTTCAGTCAACTCAGAAACATACACAATATATTCATACACAATATACTTACATGCCTGAGTGTACACTTTAATTCCAAAACTTGAATGCATGATTTTTATTATGTAAACCTAATTAATTAATTTGCAAATTAGCTTAGGCTATAAATGCTATAGTGTGTGGCATTGATTTATGCTACATATTTGTCCCTGTACAAATAAACATTAAATAAATAAATTGATTTGATACATTCACTGGGAGCAGTTTAACATATTGTCCCTGTGCCAATGCTTGGCACAATACTTTTCAAACTGAGAAAATTTAAAAAGAAGTCAAATTTGTTTGTAATGTTGAAAAATCAGGTTGAAGAATTGTTGATCTAATTTAATATCTTAAGCTTATTGAACACTGAATGTTTTCTCAACTGAATTAATATCAAGTCATTTGACTAAAAAAAGATGTTTTTTAATCATAACAAAAGTACCTCAACTTGTCTTTTCAAATGCAATAAACTAAGGGAGCCTGGAAGTTAAACCAAATTGTTTGGTTTTTACAGTGCAGTTGCTCTGTGACATGCTTTACTCTTCCGTTTGACTCCCCCCTGCACCTGTGCACACACACACGCACACACACACACATTACATGCCAACATGCATGAATGCACTTATATGAAAAAAAACAACAACACTTTGGTCTTTTGGCTGTCTAACTTCACAACCTTCAACAGTGACCTCCTGACATCTATTGGAAGTTTCTATTGCCTCATCAGGAAACTATGGATCATTTAACGGCACTCCTCACATCTGTGTGAGTAAAAGATACCCACAGTCAGGTGCTCATACACCATCTGTGTGAAGCAGTACAGTACTATAAACATATGGTCATTTCTATTCACCTTTCACCCATCTGTAATAATACAGACATTAGTCAAAGTAAACCTAGCAGTCCACATTTGTTCTCTTCCTTCTTCATCATATCAGAGCGCTTTGGTTTCTGTTTCAGGCATAAGATTAAATAAAAAGAGATATTTGAATGATTATAGCTGATATGGGAGACTCTCTGGTGGTCTAGCATCATCTTGAAATGAAATATCCGTCCTTCTTTTAGTGATACACTCCAGACTTGGCCACATTAATGGCTAGACAAACATGAATTAGTCGAATATTATTTCATAAATTTTGATGATTCATTTCACAGCCTAGGACTTTAAATAAATTAAGTCTAATGGCTGTCCTCTGCTGTATTTATACAGGCTGGCTGGACGTCGTACAGCCAGAGACGTGAATCGCTCACACAGCTGTGTGTAGTGCACCGCAGCAGACCTGACTTCAGACGTTACACTCACTTCACCAGACCCACTCTTGGGATTTAACAACTTTTATAGTGGAGTTGTCAGCTGAAGTGACATTCAAACTTATTCTTTGAGCAGAAACACAAAGACTGAGTGAAGCTCATGGCGTGTGTGTGTGTGTAAATGTGCGCTTGTGTGAAGGTCAGGGAGAGCTCGAGCGAGCGATAGGAGATCATATTAGGAATGTTTTTCTGGTCAACCCTATGACTCTACTCGCACCCAAGTGGGTGAGGCAGAGTGCAACTGTTAGTGTGCGAGTATGCAAGTATCAGTGCGTCCCCAGGCCTTTGCTGTGGTCTCCCCATCGTCTCTGGTTCTGCCGTTTTGACTGTGGTCGACTCATATAGTCCCGGTGTTGTTTATTGCGGCCCTGAGCCGACGCTGGGCCTGATACCTTTGCAGATTCGCCTGCCAGAAAAACTTTTATGATGAAATGTGAGGCAGGAAAAAGGGAGGTGAGGACAAACAGAGAAGCTGTTTTCTTTAAGCCTCTGTTTTACTTTGCTAACCAGTGTCCAGAATCCACATTTGGCTGTCATTGCAAGCATGAGAGAGGAAGTCAAGGAGAATGAGTGTGTGTTTATGCATGTGTGTGCATGGTTGCATGTTTAATTGCAGGTACATGCATGCGTGCATGTACAAAATAGTGGAATCTATGCGTGTGTGTGTGCATGCACACTGCAGAGTTGTTATTAGTTTGTGACTGTATTCGTTTAAAGACATTCCAAAGAATTAATAGTTTTGCAACCACAGAATCTTGAAAACATATCAAGGTCATTTTTTTAAATGATATGGTGCTGAGTGAAGGGCTGGAAAGCTTAAGTGGAGTTTTGGGGGAAGATGGGGTGATACAGTATAGATGTGTTTTTAATTCATCTTATCTGAGGAACGCTTGAATACAATCTCCAGTGTCCCCTTTGGACTTGAACTGGGCCAGACTGGACAGAAGGGGCCCCTCAACGTCTTTCCCTCATCTTTCACTTTCTTTCTCTTTCTTTCATATACTAATAGGGGTGTAACAATTCTGCAAACAGTTTAGACCTTTGTTTGTTTGTTTGTGGGAGTGGTGGGGAGGTTAAATAACAAAAAATGGGGGAAAAATATCTGGCTTTTATTAAATCAATTACAGTTTGGCACTAAAGAACATAATGAAGATAGATTAAATATAACCAGAACACAATGATTTGTAAATCCCTTTTGAGCTATACTCAGTTGAATACAGTACAAAGATACGATTTTAATGTTCAAACTAATGAACTGTTTTTTGCAAAAATACATTCATTTGACATTTGATGCCTGCACAGCATTCTATGTTGTTTACCAAATGTTGTTTACCACTGTGATATATCACATTTTCTTTTAACAACACTCAGTAAGCATTTTGGAACTTCTGAATTTTGGTTTTGGTTGATTAGTTTTTTTTCCCCCATTCTTGCTTGATGTAGGACTTCAGTTGCTCAACAGTCCTGGGTCTTCATAGTTGTGTTTTCATTTCAAATCTATTCAATTTTATTTGTATGCAAAAAAAAAGTCATAACAGTTATCCCAGGGCACTTTTTGTAAAGAGTCTAGAACATACTCTTTAAACAAAATGTTATGTTAAGAGAAAGCACTAAGGCACTGTTTATCAAAAGGCGCCACTCATCATGCCAGTTTTTAATGTGGTGACACCTGAGGGATCAAAGGTCATAGGCATGGTACAGAGGATGGGAATTGCAATTCATGGATTCTATAGTGGTGTGAGAATTTTCAGAGAGTGAGTATCTCAGGTTTCCTGAAGACCACAGGAGTTCTGCCTTATGTGTTATCACTCTCAAATGGAAACAAATCCATACAGAAATGCACAGACCTACAAAGTCATGGTCGGGAAATGTGGGCCTTTAGGACTTGAGGGATCTCTTGCACCAGTATGTCACTTTGTCTCGCCACAGGACCTGCACCTTTAAACGGCAATAGGAAAACTCCTGGAGAGTTTGGAGCATGGCCGGAGGGATGGAGTGTTGAAAGAGAGGTAGTAGCAGCAGGGTGAGAGGGAGGCGTTGTTGGAAGACGGCATCAAGACGAACGGGACTAGAGGGAGAGGAAAATTGGAGAGGAAATTGAAGGAGAAGAGAGAGGTTAATCACCTTGACTTGTTAGCTGTCTGTCATCTCAGCGTGTGTGCCAGCTGATAAAGCCATACAGTACTTCCTGTAACAGACCTGCTGATGGAGTAGGAGTTGTAGTCCGTGGAGGAGCAGCATGTCAGTGGTGTTAATATGCTCAGGCTCAATAATATGTTAAGAATTCCCATCATCTTTCTCCATTTAACACTCTTTCATTTATCTCACCCTTTCTCCTCTCCATCCTTTCATCCCTCCCTCCTCATCTATGCCTCTTTCTCCTTGTTTTTCGTGCTCTGGCAGCGGTGAGTGCTTTAAGAGGGTATTAGCAGGGCGTCTGTACAGTACTATCACAGCTTAGTGGGCCAGTGCAGGTGAGACAGCAGGGATTTCCTGTTAGGCCTCTCTGCTACATTCTTGCTAAATTGCTCCTTGCCAGGTGGAGTTAGAGAGGAGGGGGTCTCTCTTTCCCCCTCATTCTGTCTCATACACACAATGGCAAACACGCATACACTCATGTAGCAGCACATGGGCATCAGTACAGGATGACGTGCGTGCGCTAACATACTGTACATGCAGAGGATTAGTGTGTGTGTGTTTATGTGAGTGTGTGTGCCAGTGTGGAGTGGGGAGGACAGAGCAGGTCTCAGTATTAGACTCTGGTTGTCTGCCAGAGGAGCAATATGAGATAAATACTTCACCATCTTACACCTGGGGGTCCTGGCCTGCTTCTAATGCTACTACTGGAGAGGAGCCCTCTGTGTGTCTGCAGCCTGCACGGTGCACTCTCATCTTACACATGCTCACACACACATAGAGGCAGGCAAGAACTAACTGTGGTCATACCTCTCAATTGTGTTCTCAGTATATCCATAGTCTTATTTTGTATATTTGTAATTATTAGTACAACTTTGTTTTTTGTTATCATGGTTTACTTGTTAGTTATTAAAATGCTCCCAACAAGTGGCTGAGAAATTATTCAGTTAATTTACATTAGTAAAAGTAGCAATGCACGACACATGCATACTCCATTCCATACATAAAAGTCATTATTATGTTTAAACCACATATACACATATAGTGTATCACAAACAGATATGTTGAATCAGAAAAAAATATTAATTAAACAACTTAAGAGGTGCTGGAAAGTGTAATTTTGAATTATGGTAAAAACAGTGCAGACTAGCTTTTTGTCTTTCCTCCTGTCTTGATTCTAAGCTAAGTGAAGCTGCAACTAATGATTATTTTCATAGTCAATTAATCAGTTGATTATCTCCTTGATCAATAATTTAATAGTAACCGAATAACCGATTAATCAATTATCAAAGTAGTTGGTGATGGTGAGCCTCTCAAGGATTTATCAGTCTACAGACTTTATAGTCTTTATCAGTTGGTATCAGCATATAAGTTGACCAATATACGCCAATTTGACCACTTTAAAAAAAAAAAAAAGAAAGTTTATTAGTGTTATAGACAGCATTTTATGTATATTTGATCTTTTTCTTTTTAGTTCAAGTTTAAAGCGATATTCCACCTTGTGAGAATAACCCACTCAGTATGTACTCACCACTATGCCGATGTGATGATGGGTGAAGGTCTTCAGTTCACAAAACAATCCTGGAGTTTTAGGAGAAACAGGGTAGCAGCCTCATCCAGTACAATGGCAGTGAATGGTGACCACAGATAAAACGTTTAAAAAAGCACACAAAAAAAACCCACAAAATGTCTCCATCCTGCTTGTGTGGTGTAATCCAAGTCTCAGCTGAGACCAAATATCAGCTGTAGCATGTAGCCAGTAGGATGTAAACATGGTGTCGATCTCGCCAGACTTCGTATATATCTTAATGGACGCACGTGCGGAAGTCTTGCGAGATCGACACCATGTTTACATCCTATTCACTATTCACTGCCATTGTACTGGATGAGGCTGCTACCCTGTTTCTCCTAAAACTCCAGGATTGTTTTGTGAACTGAAGACCTTCACCCATCATCACATCGGCATAGTGGTGAGTACATACTGAGTGGGTTATTCTCACAAGGTGGAATATCGCTTTAATATATACATATATTTTGTTCTATTTGTGTTATTTCTAGGGCTGGGCAAGTTAACGCGTTATTTTCACGTTAATTCATTAGACTATTAACGCCGATATTTACTTTATCGCGCATTAAAGCATGTTGCTCACATGCTTTTATTTTGTGAAAGTCTGTTGCTGGCTGCTGCGGCGTAGGGGTTTGACTCACACTCCGGAACAGTAGGTGGCGATAATGCGCCAATGAGCCCAGCCGCCGTTTCAAACAGAAGAAGAAGAAGGAGAATAGCGCTAGCTGTTGCGGAACCGAAAAACGGAAAACGCGGAAAAACCAAAGAGAAGGGTAAAGTCACGGAGCTTTTAAATGGCCATTTTCAGTTTAAAGTTCTTCCAGACGGCGGATATGACAGAAACAAGGTTATTTGTAACCACTGCCAAGCTGAACTTTCTTATCACCGGAGCAACTCGAGCTTAAAATATCACTTAAATGCCAACACACTGTAGACTTTTTGTAGACACTGTAGATTTTTTTTATTTTTTCATAAAGAGAATGTCCTGTCAGTGGCAATAAGCTTTAATTTATTATTATTACTATTATTATTTATTTTATTTATTATTATTTTTTATTTTTATTTTATTTTTTTTTTACATTTTTTAAGTTGAGATTTACACTAAATATGTGTTACTGATAAGTGCTGATGTTAAAAGTGTTTGCACAACAAATGTTATGGCACTTTCGTTGATATGGCAGCAGAACATTGAAATAATAAAAAAAAAATTACACTACTTTTGAATTCATTCTTGGAGTTTGCGTATACAATGCGATTAATCGTGATTAATCAGGCAAATTATGCAATTAATTGCGATTAAAGATTTTAATCGTTGCCCAGCCCTAGTTATTTCTATGTATAGATATTTAGAATTATTAAAAATCCTAGTGAACGTGTAATGAGTCAGTGCCCTGATATCATTTTGGACATTAATGTTAACTGTTAAATTGTAAAATATCTGGCCTCCATTACATATCTTTGTAGAGTCACTTTCAGGGATCATTACAAAAATGTGTATGCTTATACTGTATATTATATGCCATATAAAGAATATAAGCCGATACTGAAATTTTTTTACTCCCTAATATCGGTATCAGCATTGCCCCAAAATCCTGTATCTGTCAGAGCCATTATTACACGAGCACTTATCGGTTGGACCTCACCTATCTTTGACTTTGGCGTTCATTTTGACCTCAACTACACACCTGTAAAGTTTTGTGATTGCATCTTGCACATCTGTGACTCTATTGTTGTATTGACAAAATGTGTCCACAGACAGAAAGACAGATAAAGACCTGCAAAAATACTAAAAAAAATGCTTTTGTGGTACTTTCCGCCACAGTAGGTGTCTCCAGGACAGGATCACATTTTGCCAATAGACTCATGAGGTGAAAACATTACCAGTTACACTGTCACAGGTAGTAATAAACCTTTTCCTCAAAATATTGAACAATTTCTTTAATTTGTAGGAAGCATTTAATGTCTCTGCTAATTAGAATATTTTATTTGCTCATTATTGGGATTTAATATGCTGAATAAGTAACTAAGTTAACTATAATTAAGTAGAGTAAAAAGTTATTTTCCTCTGAAGTGTAGTATAAGAGACATGTAAGGTAGCATGAAATGGAAATATTCAAGTAAAGTACAAGTACCTTAGAATTGTACTTTAAGGTACAGTTCTTAAGTAAATGTACTTAGTTACTTTTCACCACTGCTCCCTCACTTTACGGATCTCCTTACGCGCCCTGTGAAATAGTTGAGAGATGAGCTGGAGAGCACAACAGAATCTGTTCTTTAAGTGTTTTCACACCGTTCCCTCTGTGTCCAAGTAATGCTTGTAAAAATGACTGTTAACAAGCCCTCCGTTACTGCTTCCCTTTATCTACACTATGTGTGTGTGTGTGTGTGTGTGTCTTGAATTCATATAAAACACGTACGCACAACCTAAAATTAAGTTCAAATGGGTTCACTCATTGCGCCATGGCAGAAAGTGCTGGAAATGTAATCAGGTGTTGAAGAGGAACAGAGGAGCACATAGTCTGTTCATGACAGCCAGCTGAGTGTGTGTGTGTGTGTGTGTGTGTGTGTGTGT
>JAJHUR010006193.1:2006-13283 GCA_027495735.1 Lutjanus campechanus | reverse complement strand
TGCCACTTCAGCTGAGCCCGTCGGTGAGTCGGTGAGTGTAGATGTTGTGACAGATGCAGCCCTCGGTTCGCCACTGACGGCCTTTCATCCAGCTCACTCGCTGTCATCGCTCTGCGCCTCAGAGGCACCCACCCACACGCCGCTTATTTAGGAGGTAAACCTTGTAAATCTGACGAGACGTTTTCTGTCAGCGCTGTGGGAATCTACCACAACAAGGGGTTCCTCTGGGTGCCGGCTGACAGAACAAATTCCTCAGAGATGATGCGTACAGTACAGAACCTGATGTGATGACCTGTAAGCAGAATGTACGTTTCAAGGTTTAGATCTCTTTTGAATTGGGGATATTTTATTATAACGCAGTGTTTCACCAAGAATTTTACTCTTGTCAGGATCAAGAGATTTTTTTTACAGTGTAAAGTGATTTTTACATCCTCCAACTATAAACATATGTGGCTTTTTGACCAAATTTGTGAAAATGTTTTCATTTTTGTCAAATAAAATATGTGCCATAGCCTACGTTTATGGATTGGTGCCTTTTCCTCTAAATTTTGGCGGTGGTGAGTCTTCTTGAGTCTCCAGAACTAGTTATGGATGCCAAACAAAATAAAAGAAAAGTCTTCAGGGAAAAGAGAGAATTTAATTAATTTAATTCTCGACTCCAGACAGATTTTTTTTCTTCTTCTTTTTTCCTTTTGGCTCTTTTGATCGTAAAGGTTGCAGACTGTGGGTGGATCTAGAGGGGTGGCATGGTTTGTCACCTCTAAAAGATGCACTGCCATCCCAGCTTCCACCCCCCAGTTTCAGACAGTTCTAGTTCAAAATATATGTACGAAAAATTGAAGCTGGACGGAAATTTACAAGACCGAAACTCTGAAGTCCGATGAGCAAGTGAATGCAGCACAAAATCACGCTCTGATATTTGGAAAAATGTTTGAAGATTTGAAAATAAAACAATTTATAGCTTTTTATTGTCACCTTTAGATATTTCTATTCAATGCCTTACTCAGGTGCCACAATAACGTAATGTTTTTGTGTTAAAATATCTTAATTTGGAAGCTTTTGCAAGCAAATATTGATACATGTGATTGTTTGCAGTTAAATCTGCCTATGTCATTGCCAAGTCTCCATGCCACCCTCTCGCTACCCCATGAATATTTCTCTGGATCTGCACCTGTTGCAGACACCTGGCATATTAGGACATCCATTAGAAAAGTCATTAATATATAGTGTGAAGAGGATCGGGCCAAGAACAGAGCCTTGTGGAACCTCTACAGGACAGTCAATGTTGTTGTCTGTGTGTCTGCAGATGGTGGAACCAGTCGACCAGCTGCTGCAGAACGTGGATCCAGCCAAAGACAGAGAGCTGTGGGTGAAGGAGAACAAAACCGGCGAGGTTCGACCTGTGGACATGGACATATAGATCTGGGATCGGCCATCCTGTCTGCAGTATTAAAACACACCCGCAGAGTCCCAGAAACACTTGTAATAACACTGATCCAGGGACAGTGCATGTTCAGACTACTGAGGTCTGCTCATCCTCTCTCTGACTGGAGATCAGGAGGAAAGGTTCATAACTTAACGCAGTCTGAGTGCAGGAAACAGAAATGGATCAAAGTACCAGCATGTTCCTTCGAAATTTTAACCCTGTCATAATCAATATTAGCTTACTGAATGCCATTTAACATATTCTGCTGTTTACCTGTTGTAAAGTTGACACTATTAGAAAAAAATTAAATGTATTTTGAACCGTTTAGTTTAGCTTCAATCAAAAACTTTTCCAGTTTGAGTAAACCAAACAACAAAAAAAAGTATGATTATTTGATATTACCTTTATTTTAGATACGGATATTGAAGCATATTGAGATCCTAGAATGAATATGATATATTTTCATATTTTGCTGGTTCATTTTGGTGGAAAATGCATGTTTTGAATATCTTGCTTTTAACTGTATATGGAGAGCTGCACACTTTGTGGAACCATGATGGGTGTTTTTGGTGTAGTTCATTGAATTTACACAAGGTATTCTGTGGTGACAGAATCAATTTAGGAGCTTTCTCACACACACAAAAAAAGAGAGAATTTACATGTACAGTGCTAATATCCAGTAACCTCAATTCTTTGAAAAACAAACAAACACACACAGTGTTTTTGGAATGTGAATTTGATCACGCTCGCCACAAGTCCCAACACGTGGTCGATCGGATTTAGGCCAGGGTCTATTTTTGGATCAGTCCGGAGGAAAAAGGTGGTCCAAGTTACACTGAAACACCCTTTAGTGCCTAACGGTTATATACCTGGAATGTCCTTGACATATTCTACTCTGCATCAGTGTACATTTGTACATACAGGCTAGATGTATTTTGCTGTCAAACGTTTAAAAGGTCCCGGATCTTTGGGCCGATGAGGTGTTTGTACTGTACGACGTTGTTTGTTTTATTTTTGGTAAATGTACAGAGAATATCTTTGCGATGCTGATTGGTAAAAAGGGGCAAAATTCAACAAATTGCATCTTCCAAAAGCAAATCGTTCTCACTCCCACCTCGTCAGATATGGCAGCTTGGTCAGTGGCCCCTATGCTTCAAGCTATGACGCTGTAGGTGTCCCTCTAGTTTCAGTTTTGCACATGCAGGGCTCCGCAGTGATGTTAGCAACATCGTCTTAAATGTAAGCGCGGAGATATATTTGTTTTTGACTATGCACTCACGTCCGCTTGACGTCTGCTATCCTGTGTCCATTTGGAGCGTCGGTTGTGCACGTCCTCGGAGATTAATGGTACATGTCCGCAAAATGCAATACACACACGACCGATAGGGGGCAGATTCGTCACCAGCAACAACAATGGCGGTAAGTTTTGAGGACAGGCTCGTTGAAAAAGTCCACAACTACTTTCATCTTTTTGACGTATCATTGCCGATACACAGCGACACACATGCTGCAACAGCTGGCCACATATAAGTTCAGTTCTGGAAGTCGGGAACAGGGTCGAGATGTCCGTGCAAGGCGGAAGATGATGGAAAAACGGAACTCCTTTTCTTCTTTTTAAAGATTTTGGGGGGGGGGCTTTTGCCTTTATTGTGATAGGACAGGGATAGACAGCAAGGGGGGCGGAGAGAGAGGATGACACGCAGCAAATGGGCTGACGGCGGGAATCGGGCCGGCGGCTGCTGCAGAGGACTGACAGCCTCAGTACATGGGGCACGCACTCTACCAACTGAGCTATAAGGGCGCCCGCTTTTCTTCTTTCTTTGGTATTTATCGTCCTAGTTGTGCCCTCTAGTGGTGTATTGCGGTAACACGTGTAGATAAGTGTTTGCTTCATTACGCAGCCGATTGTCTGCACGAACGCACGGTAAAACAGCAAGTACATATTTGGCCTAACACTTAAAAGCTCATGTCTGCTCCCTTTACGTACAAAAATAGATACATGGGTTTTAAACAATATAACCCATTCCAATTATTTTTGAATGAATGAACTATGGTGTGATTTTTGCAGGAATCTGTACCAAAATAAGATCTTTTTTTATTAAGTTAAAAGTTTTTACACACATTTTGCGATTTTGATAAAAATTCGATTAATTGTGCAGCTCTAGTAATAAATCAATCAACAAAGTGATCATTCATGCACAAAAAGTAATTATGTTTTTGGAAGTTTTATGACATTATTAGCCAGTTATTACATTGACTTTTGTTACATTAAGAAAGGAAAACTTTTTATGTTGTTGGCTGCTAAAGGGCCTCCAGAAATGTTGCTTGCGGGGAACCTACGGCATCATAGTTTAAAGCTTAGAGCCTCTGACCAGGCTGCTGTATTTAACTCGTTGGGAGTGAGAGCGAGCGAACAAAAAGACAAGATAAGGTCGTGAATTTGTGACGTGGATTGATGTGGCCTGGATGTTACCGATCGACTCGTCTCAGTTGCACAAATGCACATGAAACACATTTTATCAGAGACTGCATGTACAGTATGTGTCCGTGTTTACATGTACGTGTCTGTCTTTGTCTTTACATTTTGTTGTGGTCTGTCTGTTCTGGGTTTGTTCGTTTTTGTTTTTTAATCTTTCTCTGGCTGTTCTTTTTGTTCATTTTTCTCAAAAGCACGAAGCCAATCAAGTAACAAAGATTCAATCCAGCTGCCAGGCACAAGAAAAGAATTGCTATGAAAAAAATATATAAATGCTTACCTGCCTTATCGCCAACATTAATAATGCGTAAAGTGCATTGCATTATTTTTGTGCTAAATAAAGAAAAGTCGTCTTTATTTGAATTGTGAATGGATTCAGCACATTCAGACTTTGCTTTAAACCCAAAAGGCTTCATGCGCAGGTTTAAATAGCATATCTGTTGTAGAGGTTTTATCAAGTGTGTGTCAATGTTGTGCACTAAATGTAACAAGTTATTATGTTCAAACTAAATGTTCTTGACAAGAATCAACAGTTTCATGGTGACGTAACGGTTGAGTTTACTGCCCTTCTGTGATTAACATTTTCATAACGTGCATTAAATCCGATGTTCCCGATGTTTTGAGAATGTTTGATCATAGGTGACCTCTGTCCAGACGGTGTACTGTGGAATGCAGTGTCCAAAATAAATCTCCTCTTTGAAAATGAAATATCACGGTGTGTTATTATGTAACTGCGCTGGGAGGTTAGGATTTCTGCAATGGGAAGTAATATTTTCATGGTTTTCAGCAGTTGTGCTCGGCAGACCACCTGAGCCCTCGGTTTAATCAGCTGAAACTCTTTGACCTGCAGGTCAGTTTACAGGCTCATCAAACGCCACTGGAAGAATAGATTGGAAGGAAAAGTAATGCAGGTGGATGGACACTGATGTGGTGTGTGTTCTGTATGAAACCAAGCCAAAACAGGCTTTAAAACAACAGAAGAAAAAAACAACCTCCTGTTCAGCAAAGCAGCAAATAAAGAGATTTGTCCTGTAATCTGCAGCAACTCATTTCTTGTACAAATGTTAAAAGAATAGTTCAGTATTTTGGGGAAATATGCTTATTCACTTTCTGTCTTAGATATAAAAATATATTTAAAACAAATTAGGGACATTAAAAAGTAATTTTAAAAACTCTCCTGCTCTCCCAAAAGTCAGACTAACTACCTTCATCCAAAAGAAAAACTTTAGCGTAGATTCCACACAAATGTTCAGGACTGTCCAAATGATTTAAACACTTTATGTTCACTGGACACAAACATTCATCCCTTGTGATATTAGCACATTTTTTGAGTTTTAATTTTTGAGTTAATTTTAAAATGAATAATCTGTTCAAGACAAACTAAAAACACATACATTGTGCATTTAACATGTTCGTATAGATGAATGAACTGGTTTTACAAAGGTATCATAAAGGGTAGGTCATAAATACAAACGCTCCTCTTCCTGTTAAACTGATGCAGAGATGCTGTATTGAGGTCATGTGTTGCAGTGGACAGCAGGTACCACCAGAGGTCAGTGTCTCTATTTGTGGACAAGGCAGCGCAGCTGAGCTGAGAAACATGGCATCTGGGGGACAAAGTCACTGGACTAATTAGTTAAAAAGAAAAATGCCTCTGCCATGACAGTATTCTGGATTTAGTTTCAGTGATAAAAGTGAGCCAGCAAACACTGCAGACTACTGGTCTGGCTCCACACATACACATCCTACACATTCTGCCATAGGGGGAAAAACACCCTGCATAGCTTGTTTGCATTTCTTTACACTGCAAAGGAATAGCTACAAGCTTGGTTATGTTCATACCGTTAGCTTCCCAGGTGCTAATTTGCCGTTTTCAGCATGTAGGTTGCAACTAGGAGGTTGTTCTTCTCTCCTGGAGACTTTGAAAATGTAGAGAGCGGATGCCAAGATGCCACTGAGCACAACCAATGGCAGGACTTACACCTGCAGTGTGCATCCAGTGAGTCAGACCAAGCAGGATTTTGGTGCCACTTCCATTGGTGGGTAGGCTATGTAGTTGAATAGTTCCTTTTTTGTCTGTTTTTATGATTGCAAGTTTGCAAATGTTGATTTATTTTGAAAACTGACCAGATATCTCTATGCAGTTTCAGAAGTTCTGCTCAGTGCAGCTTAACGTGACATCCGTCAAAAATAAACTTGGTGCATATTTGAATCGGAGCACCTCTGGGATGCACCGCAGTGCATTGAAAAAAATGAATGAAAATGAAAAAATGGATACCACCCAAGCCTAGTGTTCACTTAACATAAAAAACAAAGTGTCTGTCGTGGCCATGGCAGTGCTTCCTGTTATCTCTCCCCATGTCTCCTGTCTCTCTTTGAATCTCTCTTGATCTTGTGGGCGTGGCGTTCCCTCTCCAGTCTTCTGGCTCCGCCCCGGCTCTGCTCCATCCTCACCTGGCAGGAATCATCTCATCACCGCTCCCCGTCAGCTCACCTGCACCTCGTCAGTCCTCCACTTTATCAACCCTGGTTTCTCCACTTCTAGTGCTGGTTCATTCAGTCTGCAACATGTGCGAGCTCAGGCTTCACGTTTTGTCCAGTGATCGATTTTTCCTTGATTTGCCTCCGTGTCCTGTTTTCAACCTGCTTTCTCTCTCTGCTCTGGTACCTCAGCCATTCTTGCACTGCAATAAACATCCTTTAATATTCACCACCACCACCATTGGGTCCATCTACAACAACCTGTAACAGTCTCAAGTTTACTGGTTTTGCAAAACTTGAATAAGACATTAAATGAATTACTCCACCTGAGTTTAGTTAATTTATAAAATTATTTACATTGCACGTTAAAAGTTTCGCATGCAACCTGTTTGCAATAAACTTTTAAGTTGAAAAGCCGCTTTTGCAAATGTTTTATAAGGAAGGACAAATTCGATATGTTGGCAGGGCTCAAGGATACACACAGAGCATTAGAAAACTATTTTAAAAATGCTCAAACATTAACACAAAAAGTTACATAATCAAAGTTAGCATTATTCTTGTCACTGACTCCGTCTGTGTGATAGAGGGCCAATGTTTACAGTGACTAATACACTGCTGTCATATTTCATGCTTAAACAGATTATTTCCTCTAATCTTTTGCACTGATGCGTCCATTATCGCTTGGCATGTCGAAGAATATTTATAATTAAACAAAAGTGGTTTTTAAATAAGTGACAAACTCAAACTGCAGCACACAAGCTATCCAGAGGAGCGAACAAGGAGGTTGTTTGTCTCAACTGACCTTCAGCTCCTAATAGGATTGTCTGATACAGGCGGATTGTTAACCTGAGCCTAATACCTCTCATAAGGAGCTCTCGTCCCGACTTTATTGCTATCAACCTGATGAATGAATCCAAGTGTGAACAAACATGCCGGTTCGCCGCCAGACGTGACAGAGTAAATTGGCTGCCTGGAAAAGGCTGGTATGCAAACAGAGGAGGTGGGAGGAGGGAGGTGTCACGATGAGAGTGTGTGATGTGTAGAGACGTCAAGTTGGGATGGATAACTGATTTACAGAGCCAGAGAGCAGTCAGTGGATTAACATTCACCTGTGTTTATGTGCATCTTCAGTTTGTGCATTAAAAAAAGTGAAAAATTTAAAAGAAAAATCTCGAAATACTGCAAAAGAAAATAGATTTTTTTGAGGTGGAAAAGTTGGTTTATTGAACAGCAACAAACAGCACTTAGGGCTAAATTATGACATGCATGAAGCATGTGACTTAAAGGTATAATATATGCAACATTTCCGCATTAAATGTTTAAAAATGCTGTATATTTTGTTGAGTTGTGTACTTACATTATTTCAAATGTTTCCAACAGTGCTCAACCCAGAGAAATCTGTATTTTAGGGCTTCTTCCAGTCCAGCACTCTGTTTTTAAACTTTTGACAGTCTGTGCATTACGGTAGCAGGATAAAACAGACAGAAGCTCACAAAAATGCACAGGAAAAACTTTTAGGAACTGGAGGGGAAGCATAGTTTTATATCAGCGCACTAACTCATGAGAGAAGATGAATCGAGTGGTTGGCAAGTTTCAGCTCTTGTGTTTTAAGCTGCATCGTCGTCCACCAAGCAACGCAACAGCATGACAGGCTGTAAACTTCACAAAACGAGTCTCTAAATCACCAAAAAACACAAAACTAACAGTGATGGAAGTGGAGAAGAGTGACGCGCTGCAGCAGCCACAGACAGAAACAAAATAAAACTCACCAAAAAACATCTCGGTTCAACTGTTCAACTGTTCCATCAACCACAAAGTCTGTTTTGGTCCAAATAAACTGCGTGAAAACGTGGAGCACGTAGAGGAGGTGATGCTGGAGAGAAGCTCCGCAGTGCGCTGGGATTTTAACTATAAGAGGACGCACACTTTTACTTTCTCTGACTCTTTGCAGTTTGACTGGCGCTCATTTAATGACGTCACCCGGTTGCACCTTCTTCCTCTGCTGTGGTTCAGTGGCACCCGACTGGAAAATAAGCACCACCAGCTTTTTATCCAGACAAACCAACTTCTAACATTCACTTAACAAATTTTATTTTATTTTTAACGTGATTTAATTTATTTTAATCAGTTAACCTATTAAGCACAGTCACAGTTCTTACATACAACCTAACAAACATTTACTCTACGTCTGGACAGGAAAAATACACAATCATGTTCTTGTTTCTTCTTCGGCTCATTTATCCCAGTGAAATAAAATCAAATGTATCTTTAATTCAATGCAAAAATATGTAATTTAAATGAAGTGTAATCACATGAATTCCACTGGAACCAGAGGCTGCAGAGACTGCTACTGCTACTCTGCTAGCTAGGCTAGTTAGCCTTTAGCATAGCTGGTTTATCTGGTGCTGATTCTTCTTTTTCTGGATTATAATTTCAGATTTACCTGTTAACTAATTTATGTGGTATAAGAAACTCAGTTACTAAGATGTTGGAGCGTTAAAATTGAGGAAACAGCAAGAGAAGTGGGTAATTAGCTTTTAGCTAGCCTTAATTAACTGGAGCGCAGTAGCTGTCTCTGTTTTCTACTTCTTTTCCCAAAAATTATACATTCGCTGGCATAATATTGTAGTTTCTACTGTCAAGGTAAGAATTGCATTGTGATAAATTTTAAACAAAAGTGTAGTTACTGTGTTTTGGCTTTAATGATGCTGTTTACAACACGTTTAATACAGATTCTCAGTGTAACTGCACATAAATTACCATTTCAAGATGTGATTTGCTTTCTGGGTACAAAGACAAAAATGTTTTTAAAAAAAAGAGTTCATAAATGAAATAAAAAAGTGGATCATGTTAGAATGTAAACAGAAAAATAAAACAGTCTTAAAACCACACAAAGGGGGATTTTTTCCACCCCTTTTATATTATTGCTTCTTCTCTTTCAGCTTGTCTTTAATTTTCTGAGGCTCATCGTATTGTATCAACCGCAGGATGTCCTTGTTGTCCATCACACCCTGAATGAATTCTCCCTCTGAGATTTTATCTGAGAAAAGGATGAAAAAAAAAGAGCAGAGGAGGATTAACACGTGCGGATGAAGGCAAAGAAAGAGCTTTGAAGCAGCTGTTTCGTGGAGTTAATTAATCAGCACGAGTTACCGTTCTCCTTCTTCCCGAAGAATTCCCAGATTTTTGCAGCCCTCTTCTCCGGTGTGTTTTCATCCTCGGGGAGGTTCTTCTGGTCTTCGACAGGAATCATGTTGAATATTGACTGTGAGAGAGAAATTTTTTGAACATGTTTTTTAAAATGCATGAACAGTACAGAATAATATCCAAAGAATCAATGTACTTTACAATAGTTTAAATCAGAAATGTTTGGATATAAGTCTTTCCTTCCTGATACTGATTCCGTATTCCGTGTTTTTTTATGATGTGATTGCTATAATTCTTGTATGTCCTAGCCCAAACCCAATCCAGTATTTTTGGATGTCTCAGAGACATTTCCAATATTGATATGATTATCAGATCAATCCTAGTTTCAGTTTGTGTTGAAACAATCAGAAAACAGTACAAAATATCAGGCAGTTTCAGTTTCTCAAACACATCTTGAATATTCTGAGGTTTGGGGCAGTTTGTTTGACTAAAGGAGATTATATTAATTAACATAACCTTTACAGACTACAAGGTTATTCAAGAAAGCCTGTTAATTACTGTGTTTATAAGGATTTGGACACTTATCGCATACATATTGCCATTGTTTTGTACTGTTTTTTCTTTTATACATCTCCATGATCTTTTAAACCATGTGGTCACTTTTGCACTGCCTCTTATGCATCTCATACTATACATGTATGTTTGTTTCTGCTGCTTTTATAAAAATCTTTTGCACATTTCATATGTTCTATTTTATTCATGCTGTCTCTTGTACTGTTTTGAACTGTTTTACACTTTTTACTCTTCAGTTTACACTTTGTTAATATCTTTATTCTTTTATTGTTTTGCCTAGTTTTTGCTTTTCTTTTCCTTATTCACTATTCTTTATTTCCCCCTCTCCCTTTGTATCTCTGCTAGTGTAGAACCAAAATTTCCACACAGGGATAAAGAGCTACCTACCTACATATTTAAAACTTTTACTCTTACTTAGCTCAGAAATGCCTGAAAAGCTTCATTAGGTGTCACGAGCATTCAGGTCTATGAACCAATATGATAAAACATAATTATTATTCTTCTCCAGAGATCCTTTATGACATTGTTTTTAACCTGAGCCAGGCCATGCAACAATGATAGTAATCATATTACATCCATACAGAAGCTTATTGCAGTCACTTGAAAAAATGTCTGTTTTTCTGAATTTATTTGATCATTTTCATGAACAAAAAATGGTTCTGGTCTGAATTGCTGGATCTGTGCATGGAGCGCCTACCGGACGTATCTCATAAAATTCTTCATGAAAAACTATCTCATTGATTCAGAAAAACAGACATTTTTACATAAAATTTTATCTAATCGAAGAGCATTTTTCCCTCAAGTTAGGGCGATAAGCTTCTGTAGTATACAGCTGTTAAAAAATAATATATATTTTTTTAATGCATTGGTATTGGAATCAATATCAGGAAGGAAGAAATGGTTTTAGAGCATTACAGACATTTTTGCAGGCCTAAAGGCATAAATATCAATAAATAAGGTGATAAATTGTCTGATAAGTAGAAAATAAATTAATACACCAAACTTTGGATCAATGTACCATCTTGTTTTCAGCATTTTTTCATGTCAAAGTAATAAAAGGCTTTTGGAAAGTGGTTGAATGGAACTGGTTATATAATCTGTAATTAAGGTGAAGGTTGTGAGTAGCAGCTACATCCTGCTTTCTTCACAATGGTGCTGAAAGAAGAAGGTATAA
>JAJHUR010006174.1:0-12552 GCA_027495735.1 Lutjanus campechanus | reverse complement strand
TTTTTTTTTTTTTTTAAGTGGCAAAGGATGGGATTGCAGTAGTGTGGGATTTTATTCTGTTTTTGTTTTTGTTTTGTTTTTTTTTTGTTTTTTTTCTTTCTTGTGATTTTTC
The DNA here is from genome assembly GCA_027495735.1 of Lutjanus campechanus. Lineage (NCBI taxonomy): Eukaryota > Metazoa > Chordata > Actinopteri > Lutjaniformes > Lutjanidae > Lutjanus > Lutjanus campechanus. The sequence continues at coordinate 12,440 of JAJHUR010006174.1, read as the reverse complement.
TTTATTTCCCCCCCTTTCTGGTACTTTTCAGCACCCAAAAAGCATTGAAAGCAGCACCTAGTATTTGTTTGACATAAATGGATTTATATATACATATATATATATATATACACACACATATAAATATATAGATATATAAATATTTGTAGTGTTTGGCTAAATGCGATTGTGGCTGGTCCCATTTTGCAGCAGTACCATAAGTGAAAAAGACATGAAAAGGAGCAGAAATAGTGTCTAGACTGGGGAACCTGAAGTCAGTGTCCACATGTCATAAAACATTAGGACAGACTGTATTATTCCATTGTCTAGTAATGAAACAATAAGAGACACAGCTACATATGAATATATATACACACACTATGATTACATATCCATAAATACTATGAAAATGTTCGTAGTAAGTAGATATTGGAACATGGATTCTATATATATATATATTTGCTGTCATGCACATATGTATATATGCATATGACTGTGTGTATATATGCATTGTGTGTGTGTGGTCACGCATTACACAGTGGCATACTTGAACAATGCTACTTCGTTTGCACTTTGCAGAGGCCTTTGGTTCATCTCAGTTTAGAGGCAAAAAACGTTTGTTCGCTCTCGTCTGTTCTTAAATGGCCTTCTCACAGATGAACAACGGATTGTTGGAGACGGAAAGAAAGTTTGAGCCGGACGGTTTGAGGGTTTCGTCGTCGTCGTCATCGTCTCCGTTCAGACTGTAACGTGTTAAGCAGCTTTCTGTGGATAGATTTGGTTTGGTTTTATTTAAATCACATCGACAAATTCTGCTTTTCCTCTCAGTTTTTGCTTGATTGTTATTTGAACCCCTTCTAGAGAGAAAAGTGTAGTTTCCGATTCTTTGCTGCTATCAGAAATCCCGCCATTTCTTCCCGCTCTAGTAGGTCTTTTGCACTTTATTGCTTATCCGTCTCTTTCTCTCTTTTAGAGCGTATGAATTGTCTCTTTGTGGACGGCGCCTGTGATTTGCCTCTAAGCCGTATGAATCTCGTGCCTCTTCAAAACATGAACGGCCTCCCCTCTTTACTTTCTGTTGTGCAGTGCATAACTCCGAAAAACCGTCATGTGAACCGATGTGTCTTCCCCCCTTTCTGGTTCAAAGTGGCCCTCAAAATAACTTCACCAAAATCCTCATAGAGCTCTTCCCTGTCTTTTTTTTTTCTTTTCTTTATTTTGGACAACAGAGACTTGGTATACATACATGCATATATTTTCTATGTTAAGATTTAGCGGTGCAAAAACAGATGGATATTCAGTATATTACTTCTCAGAGTAAAGCAGAGAGGAAGAGAATATGCGGGATGCCCAGCAGGTGGAGGCGGGGCAGGGTGGGACGGGAGAGATTTAAAAATCAGCAGTGATTGATTACTTTGCCGGCAAGGTCAGTCAGATCACACGACCTTTTATCCTAAAAACGATGACAATGCAAACCCTTACTAGTTAGCAGTGATACCTACTTGAAAATATAAAGACATAAACAGCTGAGATATTGGCCCGTGTTACAGTTTTTGTACATAAAGTAACATATTTAAGGTTTTATACGTATTTCTACTGGGTTAGTTGTTTTACTTCCCCAACTTGAAGCACTTTTGTTCACTGTACCTCTGGCTGTGTGTGTCTGTATGTGTGTGTGTGCGTGCGTGCTCGCGTGCATGTGTATTAGCCCACATGCATGCCTGCACATGAAAGTGAATGTTTAGTTTCTTTTCCTCAGACAGTTTTATTTCTCTTTTTTTCCTCTTTTTGGTTTGGAAGTGTTTTTATTTGTCCTGTTGTTTTTCTTTTTCTTTTCTTTTTTTCTTTTGCAGCTGTTTGGTTTCACTGTCTCTCCCAGTGATCTGCGAGGTCGAGAGCCAGGTTAGTTTGTTTGGAAGTGATTTATCCCGTTTTGTTTTCTCTGTTAGCTTGTTTATTTAGCTTGTGTGGTGAGAGCCCGTTAGAGGGCCAGTGTTTAGGTCTCTGCTGAGCCATGTAGATGTTGAGGGCGAGCTGGAATCTCCCACCATGTCGCAGGGAGAGCCTTTACCAAGACCCTTTCTCCACCACAGTCATAGTGTCTCCTGTATAGAGGGCTTTCAGGTGATGAAACGCACACTATGGCGGCCATATTGGAGGTCCTCAGCTGGTCTGTGAATATCTGATTGTATTTTTTGAGAACTTTCATTTTTGTGCTGGTTTTGACCGAAAATCAACTGTTAATTCTCTGATCTATTTAATTTGAGTTATTGTTTTGATGTTAACTTGTTAGCTTAGTCTCTACATCCCGTTTCTGAGGCTGCACCCCCTGAAGTTTGCATTTCAAGACTCCTAAGGGGTCAAGAAAGGCATGTTTGCATTTAATGACTCCTTCAAATACAGCCTTCCTTTGCTTGAATTTGCAGCACTCCTGGGTCCACAATCCACTGCACATCCATTGTTTTAAGAGCAACTAAACCGCAGCTGAAAGTCTTGTTTTTGCTGCCGGTGGTTCAACTTCTCGTCTGGCTGCAGTGATGTAGGAGCGTACTCCGGGTTGTATCAGTGCACCATGACATCACAGTTCTAACTGACTTGAAACCAGAGACGGCATTGAAACAAAACCTTTCAGCCTTTTCAGTGTTACGCTAATGGTGCATTCAAGCATTCTTTGTCGACTCATGAAGTCAGAAAATATGACCTCATTGATATTTATGTTCCTGTGGTCATCAGTGTTGGTAAGCTACATTTCATGAACTCCAGTGTGACGCAACTTAAGTTTACTGCTCGGTATTCACCACTTTGTCAGCCATTTCCTGGTGATAAACTTGAAAACTACTGAGACTGAAAGTTTGATTGTATCACATGATCTTCCTCGGCAAATGTACGCCCCTTTTCCATACGCTTATGCTGGCCTGGCATGACTCTGTTTGACTCGCATTACAACAGGGCGAACCTCTTGAAGGTGTGTCTTTTAACTGATATGCAATTGTTTTAAGTCAAGCAAAAGTAAAATGTGAGTGAACATGTTTCATTTCCTATAAATTCTTCACAGTAAAAGTCCCCTTATTATTTTGTTATTTAAAAGTTTCTATCATGAAGCAGCAAAATCAGGAAATTTGGGGATTTCATCAACAGTAACTTAACACCAATCTGGCTGAAAGCGAACATGAAATCAGCGAGGCAGGGGAGAAACTAAACTTCAAACAACAGAGATTCAGTTAGAAGCCACAAAAGTACAGTTAAACACACGCACTTTTAAAAACCTCTTTCTCTCTGCTCTCCTGCACACAAGTTAAGTCTCGCAAGGCATGCTTGTTTGAGGGAGAAGTGAGCTTGTCACGCATTGGCTGCGATAGGCAAGACGTCACCGCAACCCACTTTGGTCCCCTTCATGAGAAAGTAGGCGCTACTCCGCACAGGTCGGCGCAATATAATCGGTAATGGGAATGTAAATCGGCATGGTGTGGCCAAAAGTAGATGTTTCTTCAGATCTCTGTCTTTTCTGAGCATAGGAATGAAAATGTGACAACTGAGTGACTGTCTGCTGAGGAAGACCGTGTGATACAGTTGAAAGCTCCAGAACAGCTACCAAATGGACCTTGTGGTGCGATCATTTTGTTAATTTCCAATTGACTTTAGGAGTGGTCAGAGAGTGCCTGAATGCACCATTGTTTTTTATGTCTGTGAGGCTACACTGTCTCATTTGGATCAGCCTGGCCTTTAAGTTCCTGCAGAGACGGGATGCAGCTTTTATCTGGTCAGGCAGCCTTCACTGTCTGATATAATGAACATATCTGGCTGAAAATGTCAAATCCCAGCCGTCTGTTTAGTTTAACTTGGTTAACTTTTTCCAAAATCATAGAGCAAAGAGAATGACACTGGTAGCTAAACTTGGAAACAAAAACATCTACCTTACCAGATCATTCAGATCTGCTTCAGTCGTTACCGAACGGACCCACAGTAGTCCGACTTTCCTCTTAATCGTTACACGCACACAGCCAGTTTCTCCAAAGGACCTCCAAGATGGCGCCAGGAGTGGTTGCTGGGAGATTTGTTACCCCAACTGCACAGCCTCTATACTCTCCCTTCGATCAGTCAGTCTAAGTTGAACCAACAAAAAGCAGTTGCCAGTGTCACCGCCGGTGTGTACCAAATAAGAACCAGGTTCTATCGAATGCATCAGTGTCATGTGTCAGTGGGCAGGAAGGAGGCCAGGGATCATGTTCGAGTGTCTCCTGGAGATTCAACTGCTATACCAAAATTAAAGAGGAGAAATCCTGTCACTTATGACATTGTCTTTCTGTAGAATGTTTTGATTCTCTGAACTTAACAGCGTCAAAGCAGCCTGGATGAAAAAATGTAGATATTTGCTGCTGAAAACTGTTTACTTTTTATTGTTATTTTGTTTTATTGTGACACTGGCTACCGCCTTTTTGAGCTCTGTTACTGTCTACAACGTACCTGAAAGGATGTTGATCAAAGGCAAGATGGGTATACAGGGGAAAAGACTGTACAAGTTCTTTTCTTAGGACTGTTAAACTACAGTTTAAGGTCTAAAGCATGTTGTATTTATAATGGCTATATGTCGTGCCTGTTTTATTATTATTTTTTCCTAAATTTAAAAACAAAAATATTATATGCTTTTTATTTGACTACATTGCTTTGCATTCTGTCTTAGTAAAGCCATGTCACATGTCTGTTTTCACTCTAATGTAAACTATCAGATATCACAATAAATTTTCAATGGCATTAAGTTTTGGATTGTGTGAGGTTGTCTTTCATTATTAAGATTCGACAAATATTTGGAATCTTTTTATTGGGGGACTTTATCTTTATCTAGAGACATATTCTACTTATATAGCATGTTCAGAGGAATATGAATTTGAAAAAGATACATGATGTTTCACAATCTGTTTTTTTTACCACAAGTGTAAAGATGTGTAACCATGTTTTGTTTCCCATTTTTGTCTGGTACATAGTTTGCTTGAGAAAGGTTAAAACTATCAGGAAATATCTAGTAAATCTAAAATATTTGCCACCAATTCCAAAACACACACTTTCATATTTGCACATTTTCTAAAGAATTTGCAAACATTAAAAAAAAGAAAGAAGATGAAATAGCTTCAGGTCATTCTGAAGATTATGCAACCTTTCTGATACTAGGGTTTTTTTATGATTTAGTTTGCATTTAAACACACTTGGACTTTTATCTGGTTTTGGGTAGGAGCTGGTATGCACAGAGGAATTTGTTTTGCAAAGGCTGTATATTGCCATGTACGCCTGTGGTTGACAAGCAAGATTACTGCTGGTTAATATGTATTTTCACTTTATGAGAATCATAAATCATGTCCAAACATCACACACATTATCATATCGTACATTATGAGAACCTTAAATCATGAGAACGTTACACATAATGAAAATAAAACAAGAACAGAGCACCAGCATGTTGTGGGAAGACAGAGCCGAAAAAAGGAACTTGTCTGTGGAGGTTGTGTTATGTGTGCAAAGGTGATGAAATTAACTTTGACAGTTTACCACAGAGGCTGAACTTGTGATTAAATATTACAGGCCTGGCAGAAAATATGTCAGCAAATGCCCTTTAAATGTAAAACAATTACTGAAGCATGAAATTCACTGGTTGTCCCACTGATGAGTGAGTCTCAGACAGAAAGTGGACTGAGAGTGTCAGGCTGGCAGACTGTCAGGTAATTAGTTTAAAACTGGGAGACCTGCAGTTTTCCACTGATGGTGTTTCATTCTCTCTCTCTTTTTTTTTTGACTGACCCAGAAGTCAGCCGTAGTGTGGTTCATTGACTTCCTCTTCAGTTTGCCTGTTGTTTTGGATAATTCTGCCAATAATGCTTTGATGCCGATATTTTTATATTTTGGGGCTTGGCATCATTTTAGAAAATTATCTTGGTGTCAATACAATACATGAGCTTTGTACCAATAAAACATTTTTCAGAATATCTTAATTTGGGAAATGTTTTAATATTTTTATAAATAACTTCACTAGTAACATCAGTATTACATAAAATACATTCTGAGGTTTTCTGACTGAGAAGTTTTCTGATTTAAATCAGGAAATTTCTGATGAAAAGATTAGAAAATAAACACTCAAGGCACATTTTAGTTGAAGATAACCACTGCATTTCTGTCATTTTATGATTTTCTTTATCAGATTTGTAGTCGAGTGTGAGGAAATGTGCACTAATGTATAAAATGTCACCAAAAGTATGTTAGGCCGGCTCCACGCTACAGATATTACAATCTGGTTGCACCACACACATGAGGAGAAACTTCACAGATTCTCTTCTCTCTGATCTCAAACACCCACACACTACAAGATTTGAAAGTAATGGCAGGTACACCACCACACACCACAGGTGTATTATCAAGATTATAATGCTACAGGGAGCACGATGTTGTGTGATTTCATGAAGAACGTGATCTTGCATGGATGATGAAGCAGATGTAAACAATGGAGACAGACATAGCGGAACAACTTGCAGAATGTTAATGCTTTGCAGTGAGAAAAAGCAAAGACAGAAGTTAAAGAGGTCTAGATAAGAAAATATCTGGGATAACACGGTCAACACAGGATGTCTATTCTTCAGTAAGAACACTTCACTTCAATAATCAATACAGATTTTAAGTTATAGCATGAAATATATGTTTAATATTTACGATTCAAATTAGGGGAGAGACTGGTCAAGTAACATTAAGATTATGTCCATGAACGCCTCACACTACGTTATAAGTTTGATTTGATCATTTTGAGTATGTGCTGTATCCCAGGATTTATTATTTACCTCTATGCCGTTGACACTCAACTGTGTCTCTCACTTTACCTCTGCGCTGGAAGAAGATAAAACATCTCTGCCACAGTAATAGGCTCAGTCACCACTGGATTACTTAATTCAGTGATTAACAGTGACTTAACAGTTCTTTATAAAAATGAAAATCTTTTAAATTGACTCTTTAAAGTGTGATTACTTAAAGGGAAAACAAATACTTAAATCAATAAATGATTAAGTATTTCCCCACTATTCCTGGCAGCATCGAGAAGGCTTTAAAACAGAGTATTAGCAGGCCGTCATGTTGGGAAATACGTTTCTGTTGTATCCCATATGATCACAGTAATCTAGAGCCGGCTTCAGGCATGACACATATTTTAAATGGAATGAGCTCTCGAGCTAGATTCAAGCCTTTCCCTTTGGTAATTAAAAGCTTTATCATCTGATGTTTGAGGACTTGGAAATGTTCTTAATAATTCTCTTTGCTTTTCTCATTTAATGTGTGTTTTCTTGAGTTGGGTTTTTGTTTCCAGTTATTTCTTCAAAAAGAATTCTTGATAAGTCGTTAACTACTATTTGTTCATGCTAAACAGTAAAAGTTAGGAACTCGGTCTGGACAGTTGTACATACCATTTAAATGCAATGCACATTTAAACTTGGTTTGATCAAATATACTGTATATACAGTCTTTTATCTCATCTGCTTTCACCAGTTTCACCCTTTGTTTGTTTTTCTGTCACGATATGATTTTTGGATTTATCTTCCTGGTTACTCGTTCTGTATTTAAATAGGTTAGAACAGCACACAGCCCAAAAATCAAACAGAGAATCTCCTCTTTGATAAACTGATCTTTACACCTTTGTACTTCCCCCAGTGTCCTTAACAGTCATGATCTGCAGCATCAAATGCAGTGTTATGTATGAATTCTGTAACCCTATCAAACCGTTTATAAACCATGTTTTTAACTGTTGTCAGCAATTCATAAAATTGTGCAAATGTGCATTTCTTTAGAATAACTGTAAACAAGTAAATAAACTATAACGTGAGGTGTAATTAAAATATAATAATGCATATATAGGGAAACAAACATTCATATTACAGATATACCAGGACTGGCACATGAGACAAAACACTGAACAGATATTTTTCACCTACCTCAAGTAAACGTTCAGCTTCATATTTTTATCTCATTTGGAGGGTGCGAGGTCCCGAGGTGATGACTTCACAGTCTGTTCTCACTCCGATTAACCTGCTGTGGCTGTAAGTTAAGTGGAAGGTTGAATATTAATGTCTGCATTATGAGAAAAACTTTTCATTGTTTATGTGAGGAGTGTGCGGAATAAAGAAGCTGTGCAGCCTTAGGGGTTAGCAGGTTCACACATTATAGAATAAACTGAAAGCAGAAATTGAAATGCAAATAAAAACCATAAATATTCCATTAGCTTTTGCAAGATGTTTTTTTTTAAACAACTGCTTGCCAAAACAAAGCCATTATCACTGACGCATTCAGATTAGTTCTTAAGTCTCCTTTTTCATGTTTACCTTGGTTTCATCATTTCCTTGAGCTGGTTTATTTTTCATCTTCGGTCTCCTTTAGTTCTTCCTTCTTTGAAAGATGACCAGCTTCACACCTGCCTGTCTGCCAGCCAGAGGTTACTGGAACAAACAGAAATATTTGTTGCATCAGCAGAGACATCAGATTGTCACAATGAAACTGATCTGAGATGTGAGCATCTTGCAGAAAAGGCTGTCACACTCAGAAACATGGCTACTTTTCACTTCTTGTGATTTTTAAAGTGTTTTTCAAGTGCTCACCTTTCTCATCAGTTTTGTTTTAATTAGTGATTTGATGCTATAGCTGAGCTCTGCCTGTGATTGAGTCAGGTGTCTGTGTGGGCTTCAGTGCTGATCACTACTGCGCAGACTCTGGCTCCAAATGATGTCACTGGGGAAAGATGGCAGTGCTCATATCCAGGATATTTTGGCTTCAGTTTTGCACACTTGGAGGACGTGGAGAATCAATGTCCATCTTTATATGTCACTGGGGTGGATGCACGTATCAAACACAGGACTTTCACACAGAAGACTGGGGTTTGATTCTTACGTGAAGGCAAATTATTTCTACCCGAAACATTACTTCTTTCTCTTTTCCACCACTTTTCTTAGAAACCCCGCCATTGTCACAAGAAACAGAGTCTACAGTGTGTAGAACCAATCATATTGCAATCTTTTGCTTACTAGTTAGGCAGAGTTAATGTCTTCTTGCCCTGGAACATGGCCACAACTACAGCTCAGTGACAATATTACCATGTCTTGCTTGACCAGAGTGGTGGACCAACCAACAGACATTGTCATCCATATGATACTATCATGGCTGAAAACTGAAAACAGTCTGTAGGCAGGGATTTAGACAAAACACTGCAGAATATACTGATAGCTCCAAATAAATTAAAAAAGAGAAATGTTCCGATCCAGCAGAGATGGTTGTCTGACATTTGACTTGACTTGCATTTTTCACTGTTGTGAGCACTGCAGAAAAGGATGTGGCAGAGAACTCAGTGGCAAACACCTCAGAAATAACAGAAAAAGTATCTGCATTCCCAGATACCAGAGTAAGAGTAAGTGACACAACTTGCTTTGTGGTGATTTAGGTGCACTGATCCTTTAAAAGGTGTCACTGTCACTAAACTCTGCAGCTGTTCTCCTGACAGATTTATGTTCCCAGGGCTACAAACATGTTTACAGCTCTGAACCTAAATGCGCTGTGTCCTAATGCCACATCTATGACTGTAAACTCATTTGAAGCTCTGTGATCATCACTAACCTCAGAGTGAAGATGATCAGACCTGCTGCAGCACAACTAATTAGACATGAATAATTTGATAAAGTACAGACTGTACCTTTGTTGTATGGCCTGGAGTTGCTATGGCAGTACAGTACATACTTAGATGATTCTGCTTTCCATCCGTCTCCTCACTTGTGATTCTGATGCCCACACAGCCTCGTGTTTTGATGTCCTTGAGGTGACTGGCTTGTCTTCAAGCACAAAACAGCCTGTCAGCCTCTAATTTATCTCACACTCCCTGCCTTGTTCTTAAAGCAGCAACATGCAACACTTCCACATGAATATAATAAATCAACCGCATGTTTTATTTCTTATCGGTCCACGTTCTTGACCGTGACCCTGTGCGTACAAACCTGACCGCACCATAATGATGGTACATGTGGCAGTAAGAAAGAAAGAGCAGTAAAGTTCAACATGCATTAACACTAACAAGATCAGCTCAATAACATGATGACCCCTTTTTTTTGACAGCCTTCAGGACCTGTGCTGGCCTCACAGGCTTCAGTTACTTAAGCTTTATTTTAAAATGATGCTGCTTCAAGGCAGAAATTAAATCTTATTAAGGCTGAGACCTCTTGCTGATTAATCCATAATCAAGTAATCAAGCAATTGCTTCATAAAATAATTTCATTATTTCATGTTTTTTTGCAGATGAAATGACATCCAGAAAACTCCTGTGACTGGTATGAACCGCTTTTACAACACTGTAATTTACTTCTTTGACGGATAAATTAAAATATGCCTGTAGAAAATCAGAGGCTTGTTTGTTTCTCCTCAAGATAATGACAAACCATGGGAATATTTGTTTAATTCGAGAGTCTTACATGGTGGTTGATTTATAGTAGCGATTTTTCCTGCTTGTATGCATGCAGAGTTCCCCTCAGTTCTATATCTCACCAATCTCATCAGTGTTTTGACAGTTGTTCTCAACAACAACAAAAATCTCTAAAAATCCTCCGTACACTACCTGCCCAGTATTTGATGGCAGACAGATATTGTTAGCAGCTAGCTGAGGAAGGAACTGCAGCATTTAGCATCTATAGATCCAGATATTTTTCTCAGGGGGTGGTGGAGACCAAAACAGAGCTCTAAGGTGGTTGGCTCAAACACGACTCCAAATTAATGCAATGTTATACTGTTGGTTTGTCCATCCATTCTAGGCTATTGTACAAGTAGACAAAGTAGACGAGTTCTAACCCAGCACCTTGGTCAGGGGTACTGACTGGAGAATTGTCCTAGTATACATGTTTTTGATGGTGGGGGGAAAATGGAGCACCCAGAGGAAACCCACGCAGGCACACTCAACACAGAAAGGCAAAAGTCCTAACCACTGTGCCACTGTCATAATATAGCACAGTTAAAATTGATCAGCATCTGTGTACATATGTGTGTTATACTGGGATTTGGGTGCCATGACAAAAAAATCCTGGTGGTCTAAAAAAGTTCGGGAGCCACAGTAAATGGACTGCATTTATATAACACTTTACAACACATGGCACTTTCACTCATTCATGCACAGCAGAGGCTGCCATGCAAAGTGCCTGTAACAACCATTCACACACCTAGGGCTACGCCTGCAGGGGCAATTTGGGGTTCAGCCCAAAGAAACTTCAACATGCAGACTTGAGGGAGCCAGGGCTCAAACCACCAATCTTATGATTAGCGGACGACCCCGCACTGCACTGAGCCACAACCACACATGCTGACATGTTCATTATAAAGACTGTGTAAGATGTTTATATGTCAGTGTTTAAAGCTTGTTTCCCACCCTGAAGTGGCCAGAAAAAAATATTAATGCAAGCTGAATATGAAATAAAAATTTTAAATTAGTGGGAATAAATTGTGACTCTTCTAAAGAACTTCAACCATTCAACTAATGATAATTATGTAATTAAATCCAGTGAGAGTAAAAATTATCCTCCAACATTTTGCAGCAGCTGGTGTTTTTGGAATAAAATGAGCAAAATGTATGAAAGGCTCAGAACAGCAGCTTAGCGACAGGAAAGTTATATGATTAAAGTAGTCTGATGGAGGGTGACACAGCATACTCACTGGCAAAACAAATATAAGATAAAAACACACAAAACAACATATTTGACTTTAAGGTTGAGGGTATGTTTTATACATATTGTTGTATTTGTATTTTAAATGATAGTGGGTTTGAATGGAATTATTTTGGCAATGATACTATGATTTTAAGCACTTTTTTCACTTTGAATCTGAACCTTTGTATGTTGCACTAATTGTGTTATAATACTGATCTTCTTGGTCACATGCTGAGAATACTTGATTATGACATGATGTTGAAATGTAATTATGTTAGTTCAATCTTTTTGTGAGCATATATTCAATGTGCAGGACTGATGTTGCATCTTTAACAAAATATTCCTTCCTGAACATTCATGCAGGTTAGAGATGAGTCGACTGAGTGCCGACGTGATGAACAGAGCATATTCCACTTGGCGGATGCTTTTATCCAGAGCACCTCGTGCTACTTTGAGTGCATGCATATTTCAGAGCGGCAGGCCCCAGTGTGAATCAAATCTAACCTTTACTGTGTAAGGACCATATCCTGTATGCACAGACAGTCAGACAAAGAGTAGGAGGGGGAGCAGGAATGTTGTTGGTATTGTGATGGCTGCAGATAGACAGGATGTAGTGGTGTTGGCTGTTTACGTCGGCCCGTGTTATTCTCATGCTCACAGTCCTCATGTCTCCTGACCTACTTCTCTGCGACGCCTGGTCACACAGTTCAAGCTCCTCCACAGGAGGGTCTCTCTGTGTGGGGCCGGTGGTGGGGGGTGGTGGGGGGG
>JAJHUR010006171.1:0-11067 GCA_027495735.1 Lutjanus campechanus | reverse complement strand
CCATAAATCATGTTAATTACTTGACTGATGGAATAAATCTTTTAAAAAGTCAGTCTGTGGCACTGAGGCTTGGAACAGGAGGTTCCCGCACCACAGTTCTTGCTTGCTCTGCGTTATCTGTCATCCCATAGTCACTGTGTAATCTGTCCATTTGTTGTTGCGTGAGCGGGACTTTTGAAGACGTGGACGGGCTGAGGGAGGGCTGGGTGTTTGTGACACAGACATCTTCCAGTAATCCATCTTCCTACGGGTGGTCTCTCAGGGTGCATTTCATAAAACAAAGCTAATGTTAAACTCAGGGTCAGCAGGATGATGTGTCGAAATGCAAACAATGTGATGTTCTTTATCTAAAGCTAAATAAATAAATAAATAAATCTAAATATGTAACATTTCTGCGTTAAAATAAGTAATTAGTAAGTAAAACAATCCAATATTGATATATTGGACGATATTCTTTATACATAATATAATAAAGGAATATATATAATAATATATCATATAATGTAGTAAACATTTTTCAGTGATCCCTCAAAAGTTGTGACAAAGATAAGTAATTGAGGCATAGCATTTTAATGTTAAACAAAAAAAAAAATATTGTCCACAAGGATATCAGAGCACTGAAACATTAAACTTTTGCCACTATTTTTGATAACTGTAAATAACTATAAATAAAAACTCAAAGAGCAAAATATATCTATGTATACTAAACCTAAAGAAAAATTATCATATATAAATAAATGCTGCCTGCATTATGTGATGTTGGACAAAAACAGTAAACATTTTTTTAACTTATTATAAACTGAAAATACATAAGAAAAAAATAAAATAAAATATACATTAAACTTAAGATCAAATGCTGCCAATAAAGCTAAAAATGAAAACAAACAAAACAAATTTTTATCAAAGTGGAAATATTCGCCAACACTGGGATAGATCAATGCAGCTGTGATAGGCCAATATTGGGCCAATATATCGTTCAAGTGATATATTGGTTGGGCTCTACTTACATTATCCCAACTGTTTCTAGCAATCTTCAAATGTAGAGAAATCCCCAATTTATTCATGGTAACAGTGTTTCCTGCTAGCCGTCGCTAGCTAGCTGCTAGTTATTACTATGTGCAGGAAAACACAGGACGCATTGGTCAGAGAGTGACGAAGAAAGTTGGTGATCGCATGTTATATATTTTGCGAAATTAAAATCGTGATGATGTGCCATTTGTTGGGGTCTGTGCCAAGCAAACATGGTTTCTTACATCTGGAAAAATAGATTTTAGGGCATCTATGCAGCACTACAGTACCTCATTATGGTGTTTTCAAAAAATTGCGATTTGCTTCTGGTTCTGCACTTTGAATATTGCATTTGGCCATACTGCGATAACAAATTAATTGTGCAGCCCTATGGCCTCGTCCATGAACATGATCTCTGCCTGAGTCATGTCAGATAGATTTTCATCTGCAATCGTGGTTGTTTAAAAGTGAAGAAAACAACTCAGATGAGCTCATGTCACTTCATGACATCATCAAACTACGTGTTTTGTTGTAGTTTTAATGTAAGAGAGACTGTGTTTGAGTCATGAGCCACAGAGTCAGAGGAAGTATTTAATCTATGTTAAAATGTTGCTTTGTTAACACTATTTCTGTCTGATTCTGAGAGAGAGGTTTAAAAGCCAGCTCAATCTCCAAGCTTTCAGGCTACAGGAAACTATTATTGCATGAAAATGACGATAAAGTTATTTTTGAAAGCCATCTCTTGTGAAAGCATCCATAAATGACATATTTATTTCCTATTGCTACATGCTGCCTGATTACATGGAGCTGCAACAGTCCGACTCAGAGCCACAGAGCAGCATGCCAAAGACATGAAAGGTCATTCACACACAATAACAATCCCTCTAAGAGTGCACTCACAGGCTTGTGGGTAATTACAGTTCTTTCGCTGGAGTGTTTTGTGTTTCGCTTTGCTTGTTCTGTCTCAAAAGCTAACAACCACTCATTATTCACGGTTTGAGTTGGGCTTTTTTTTTCCTTCAGCAGGGCAAATTACACACAAGAGTGACAGCTCTCAGAGAAAGACAGGACCAACAGCCTCGCCGGGTTCTGGTAAGTGCAGTCTTAAATCAAGGGGGCAGGGACGCTGACTACAGCCCTGCAGTCTGTTGACTTTGTGGCAAGGGCAGCGAAGGGTTGGAGACATGGATATACTGTACTCTTACAGTGCCTACTACAATAAACTGCCTTCCATAGCAGCCATAAAGTCTCCATGATATACTATTCTGAGATACTTGTCCAACACTTCATATCTTAAAAACTGTGCAATCTATCCTCTGCAGGAGCTTCTGGTCCAGACACAGAGAGGGCTGTCCTCATTCTAAGCAGAGGTGGCACAAGCATACACATTTTTTACTCAAGTAGAAGTACAGATGCTTGTGTAAAAAGACTCTGGTAACAGTGGAAGTACTGATTCAACTACTTTGCTCAAGTAAAAGTGAAAAAGTACAGGCTATGAAATGTAAAAAAGTAGCCATGTGAGTGACATTTCTACAGCTGTTTCTGTGCAAAGCTAACTGAAGCGTATCCTTTCTCTGCGGTTGAGTCTCCCTCTCGCCCTGTTTCATCTTGTTATGTCTTTTATGCCCTCTTTGTCTTATTATATAATTTATGTCATTTTTGTCTTGTTATGTCTTTTAAGTCATTTTTTCATTACATGTTTCACCTTGTTTTTGTCTTGTTATGTCTTTTACATAATTTTCGTCTTCTTACATCACTTTCATCGTCATGCCTTTTAACATAATTTTCATCATCTTAGGTTATTTTCGTCTTGTTGCATCTTATATGTTGTTTTCGTCTTGTTATTCTTTTACGTAATTTTTGTCTTATGTTATTTTTCATCTTTTTTATGCCTTTTAAGGTAGTTTTTGTCTTGTTATGCCGTTTTTTCGTCTTGGTTTGTCTTTTACGTTGTTTTAATCTTCATTTTCATTTTTTTTTAATCTTTTACATCATTTTCATCTTGTTATGTCTTTTTAGTGTAAAGTACAGATATTTGTGTTGAAATGTAGGGAGTAAAACTAAACAGTTGCCAGAAAAATAGAGACTCAAGTAAAGTGCAGATATTTGAAAACTCTACTTAAGTACAGTAATTTGTACTTGTATTGTGTTTGTACTTCATTACTTCCCACCTCTGATTCTAAGAAGAGTTTAGCCTGAGTTTAGCCTGAGTAGAGTGTGTACAGTATATCTGTGTGTGTGCAAAGACTTAAAGCCCTTCAGGCCCTGACTGGCACCACACAGTGAGGCTTGCACAGACAACCAGAACTCACAAATACACACACACATACACAGATCTACCTGTATGGCTAGTTTGGGAAATGCTTCTCCTTTGGAAGGATTTATGATGGCAAACACAGGGTAATGAAACCCAGAGAGATATTTACTGTCAGTGTCAGAGCTTATTATCCCGGGGAGGAAAATGGGGTCAACAAGAAATACTTGCTGAAAACTGGGTGTTGTCTCTTGTCTGGAAAGGAAAAAAACAGTCTTCCCTCTGTGTCACTGAGTTCTAAGATCTCAAACAGTGAGGTCAGTGTCAAACATCAGTGAGACAGGAATAAATGAGCAATTCACGGAGAACGTCTGATGTTCTGATTATTTACCGCAGCTTTTTGCCAATGGTGCACTGTTTAATTACTTTGCCATGGTCCATAACTTTCAATGTGCAGCTGATGTGGCATCTCGCTCTATTCAAAGTACACAAGACCACCATGTGAACATCAAGATGATTTATACTCACCATACAGAAGTAGGGACTTTGTCTGACACATACGCCACTGCCTGGTATCAAATTTAATGACAGAACATTTATTATAATGCAGCCATTTCATGGCTTAGGCGGCGCTTTAATTTGACCAAAGACATAACACTGCGTTATAAAGGCTTGCTGCCCCTCACATAACAAAATGGAAACACATTTTAATAACAATCCACTAAAACATCATTGCAGGCTTGTTTGGTTTCAAACAGTCATTGATCACCAGCTGTAACTTCCTCAAGCACATGAGATATTCACCAGGGATGTAACAATACATCAAATATCGTGATATCACAATAAGATAATGTCTCACCATAATGGACTATAATGATGCCGACTGTGATGTTACATGTTTAATTATCTTATTTTATAAAAGGACTGCTATAGACTGCAGCACTGTTTTTGTTTTGAATCCGTGCATACATAATTCAAACATTTATTGCTAAAGACATTACATGCCAATTTTTTGCACGTGCTTAGGTCAATAGGATTGATCAACTAATCAATTCTCATTAACTTATGGTAAATATACAAGTTTTTATTTATTCAAGTTGATCAAATTAAATAAATTCCAGTATTTACAATCAAACTTATAAACATGAGTTCTTCTAACTTTCTCTCTCACATTGAATATTAAGATGTTTTCACAAGTACACCTGAATCAATATCAGTCAAATGCGGATCTCCCAGACTGAGGAAAGTTTAAATCTATACACTGTTAAAAACAAACAAAAAAACAAAAACAACAACAACAAAAATAGGAATCTAAGGAATCTCTTAATTGATTAAACTAAAAAAGTTTGATTTGAATCATTACAAAATTACTTCAACATCAGCAGCCCAGACAATGACTTTTTTAAGTTAAAACATTTTTCCTGTGCATCAATATTTTATTTAATAGGAACATGGACCAGTTTTTACAATGCATTTATTTTTACCTAACAGACCTTCAAACAGACATTTCATCCTTATTAAGTCAGTACGATCCTGCTCCCCTCTAGTCTCTCCTGCCATTTTCACACACAAGGATTATCGTGATAATGCAAGCCAATGCCGCAGTATTGATCATGGCATTTACCTTGACTGCTTAAGAAAGGCTTGTCAATACAATCAAGCAAAAATGAATGAGCTGTCCAAACAAGCTGCTCTGCAGATAATTAATACATCCAGAAGATCATAAAAGCACACAACTGGATTTGATGTGTTCGCGGTGCCACGGCAAACACTCGTCCAATGCTCAGTTTGAAGAGGAATACAGTGGTGTAATATTAAAACCAGACGAGTGTTGATGCATTCCCATTCACGCACGACTCCACTGAACCAGAGCCCATGAGCACATTCAATTATTCTTCTCCTAAGCCATTACAGGCAGAATGGCTAATATTATCCCCGCCTAATGGCAGATAATACACAATATTCGGGAGTTCAGTGTACTAAGCATTTGCACAAGCCTTAGTAAAGTCCCATCCTTAATCATCCATCTGGTACTCTGGGGAGTAGGCTGGAAAAACCAGAGGCAACATTTCTGTTGGCACTGAGGCCAAGCTACAGCAGAACTGCACATGTTCATCATAGTGAGCTGATAGAGCTGTAGTTTCTCTTACTGCACAAGTTGGAAGATAATAAATTGAGCAAATGATTTTTTTTGTTTTTTTTTCTGACGGTTTGTGTATTGTGCAGTATCGCCATCCGTTAAAATAAAGGACAATAAAAGCAGAGGAAGGAGAATTAAGGAAGTTAACTTGCGACAGATATTACACAACGTTAAGATAAACAACACAAGACTACAACTGACCTAAGTTAGGCAAAGCGCTTCATGAATATCAAGCAGCTATTCTAGAACTTGTATCCTTAATTTTGCACCATCATTTCCTCTGGGGAGCAAACTTAAATAGATCACATCGGTTGAGATCCATTATCCATCACAGCATCCCCATTCATCTCAAATGCATAATTTCTATGGGTGATGTGTTGCAGTTCCCAATGCATCAACATTATTTATGGTTTGACATTATAAAAGTAAGTGCATAATTTATGGGCCTAAATTAATGCACTACCTTCCGTGTGCTGTCTGTTTTTCAGAGATCCAAAGCCAGATTGCAGCATGCCAAAACTATGGAGCAATCCCATTTAGAGCGGAGAGCCCACAGCAGCCTTGATTTATGACAGTAAATTAAAAAGAATGAAAAATTTATGACGGCAATTTGTGGGCAGTCATAAAACTATTATAGAACTTTGAAGTGGCGTTTTGTCCTTTTGCATGTAAGTGATGCAAGATGATCCAGTGTTACAGAAATATCAGAACCACTCTGATTTGAAAAAGATCACCAGTGACTAGTTGTGCTAACAATGTGAATCAAAGTTAGACTAGACTTTTCAGACCATTTGAGTTGAAACAGCTGATCATTTATTATGCAAATAAATGGTTTTAAAGTCCAACTGTTGACATGTGTGTTACAATCTGACTATGTATGCTATTACATAAATAATTACCAGGAGATTATGTTGGAGATTTAGATTTTAGACAAATTTTGCTTTCTTTTCCCATTTAGAATCCTGAGACAACCAGGCTTTATATCAAGCCAGTGTTGGGAAAACTTTTCCCACTGAAGCCATTCAGTCCAGACTCCTACACAGAAAACTGGACAACAATCGACTGCCCAAACAGGATATAAACTAAATGGCGCTATTATCTTGCCTTAACATATTAGATATATCATATTACAGGCCTATAATTGTTACACACATTTTTAGTCTCTTTAATAAATGAGAACTGGAAATGAGTTGGGAAGAAGTTAAACAATTTAATTTTCATGGCATGTCCATGTAAACAACAATAAATGCAGCCATAAAGGTTTGGTTTCCTTACGCAAGAAAGATAATTGATTTACTTTTCTCTAAATTATGTCATTGCATTAGTCATAAATGTACAGATGCTTAATATTTGGTTATTTTTTTAATGCAATGCACTGTAAAAAACAAAACAAAAAAAGCAATACATTTTTAAGTAAAATAAATAAATAAATAAAATTGCCAAAGTTTTGCCAACCTGTAATCTTTAGTTAAGATGATTTGCTTTTGCTTTTCTTCTGTCAATAAACTTGAATCTTAGAGTTTTAGAAATTCAAAAACATATTTCAAAAATTGGTTACATTAAGCTGTGAGCCTTATTTGAGTTTACTCAAACATTTTTGAAATATAATTTTTGGGGGTTTCTAAAACTCAAAGATTCAAGTTTATTGACAGAAGAAAAGTAAAGATTAGTAGTTGGTCAAACTTTTTTTTAAAACTTAACTGTTTGAATTGGGCTCTACAGTCAAAAATCTTTTTGTTATTAATCTAGTTGAGTCTGGTCAACTTTTTCATTTTTACAGTGTGTACATTTGAAAAACACTGCTTTTATGATCCATTTATTTTTAGAAATTCTGAATTTCATATTTTAGAAAACAGAACGGGGGAACAGTCTGGGAACAAATATTTTTCCATACTCTCTTTTCTATTTTCCATACTTATCCAAACCTGGAAATCACTAAAACCGAATTCCATACTGCGTAGGAACCCTGTATAATGAAGAACAGTGTCTTAGAAAGCAGCACTACAGCCTGTGCATGCCGGCTAAGTGTGTGTTCAACTTCTCTTTTGCATGAAATCGAAGCTGCGGCTGGCATTTGAGTGGATGCCAAGCCGTGATTGAATGAAAGCCCATCCTTGACTGACAAATGACATATTAAGCTTTCAGTCAGCAGGGGGGAGAAGCCAGGCATGTCAGTTACCTGCTACAGCAGAAACTCCACTTGTCAATCTGCCATTGGCAGGGCTAAACAAGATCTGAAATGTTAAAAGCCCTGCACACCGTAGTTTTTCACTTCCTTGTGCGTCCCAGGCACTTAGACATATCAGCCATGTGACGGCTATGAATCAGTGTCTGCCATGAATGTCAGAGTATCGCATTCATAAGTGAAATACCATTTGTTAGGCCTGTGGGCATGCTCCTCCGGTTTCATGCAGGATATGAGAGAACATCAAAATGACAGACAATTGACTCCTGAATATTAATGGAAAAGTGACCTTCATGAGGAAGAATCGTGAATCATCAGGGATATCGTCATGACACGCTTCCTAAAGGCAAATTATACCCATTTAAGTGGCAGTGTTAAAGTTAGTGTTTGTGTGTGTAATTATGTTTGTGTCTGGTCCATGTGTGGGCCATTAATAAAGATCTGAGCGCGCATGTGACAGAGGTCTGTGGGCAGTGTTGGGCAGCTCTGAGTGGCCCTCTCCTTGACTCTGAAGGTGTTGATTATGGATGATTAATGGTGTAAAGGAACAGGGAAAGAAAGGTCATCTCCTGGGTTTTAGAGGGAGCAGCTACATTGGGAGTAATTAAGACACTTGTGTAAGCATGATTAATACGCACAAAGTGACGCTGTGCGCGGTAAACAAGGCAAACAGATGGTTGAGCTATGGACTTTGAATTTTTGTGAGCAGAGCAAGATATAACCGTAAGAGTATTATTTTAGACTCCTTTTAATTTGTGTAAATACTGAACAGCTTACCTATTTTGAAGAAATTGACCCAATCAGCGTTGAACAGGATCCAACAAAACAGGCAGACATGAAAAAGAAAAAGTAAGATTTATTAGTAATAATATTTGTTACAGAATATGTCCATGCAATCTCAAATTGGATGGGACAAAAAGTTAAAATTTGAATAATTGTGTATTTAAATGTCTGAAATCTTCCTATTCGTATTTGATTAATGCAGCTGATAGGCCGAGGCTAGATTACATGACTAAAGCAGTTCACAGCAGCATTTGAAAATGAAGACAAGCCAACCTAAGATGACCCATTGCCTCAGAAAATCAATCAACATCAATATGTTCCCACCGCAGTCTTCTCCAAGATAGAACACATCAGCACATCCTGTAACCAGCTTTTACTCATATTACACCAGCGTTAATGTATCATATAGCATGTACTGAGGGCCAACACATCAGGCTGCAGTTATGCTACAGCAAAGCTGTCATAGTTACTACACAAATGTCTTGATGGGTGACAACACAAACCACAGACAGGGTGACAGCTCAACTTAAAACGATCACTGTGTTTTTATCTTTAATTATAGCAGTATAAGCTTTTAACAACAAATTCAACTGTTACTTCAAATTCAAGTACTCAATACTTCAAGTATTTCAGTGATGTTGCAATCCACAGGTCACCATTTTCTGTGCATCCATCTTGCGCAAATGAGATGCCATGTTCATAACCTAAATCACTGCGATTTGTAGTACAGATTTCATTTCAACAAACAAGGCTACAAACTTGGTATTGGTACATTAACTCATGTGGTCACTTTCAAGAATGATCACCTCTAATTAATGATGTGTTCAGATGTATTCACTCATTAAAAAAACAAACAAACAAACAAACAAAAAAAAAAAAACAGCAGCTACCATTTCCTACCGTGCATGTCTTGCACAAGACAAGATCCCATTTTCCCCCTAAAAATCAGTGTTTGAATTTTGTAGACAAGTAAGACATGATGATGTGACATTGTTTTGTAAATAAAGTTTTCAGTTTTTCAGATTTTATTTATTAAAGGACCAATACGTAGCAATTGCACCTGCAAAAATGAGTACAGCAGTCCAAATAGCCGCTCAGAGCCGTAGACTGTATATTAAATGAGCTGAAATCCCATTTAACTGATCTAAGGTTGAAGCGTGTTCCGCCTGCCTCCTCCCCAAACTTGGAGAAAGCTCTGCAGGCTGCAGGAGCAATGCAGGAGCACAGGATGAACACTGTAAACTAACAATAACAAGCGACGACGAGTCCTAAACTATAAGTAACTGTTTAAAGCTGTCAGTTGTCTGTCAATTTAAAGCTAAACCCATTATCCTGAAAACAAAAGCTCACTGCTCTGAAAATACACACTCTAGAGTTTGATTATTTATCATATATTTCTTACGACTCATAAACAGAATGAACTTATTTGTCTAAAATCCTGCTGGGTTTTTGTTTCCCCTTTTCACAATAGTTAGAGTCCAAAAATTTGGACTCTAACTATTGTGAAAAGGGAAAACAAAAACTGTTATTCCGGCCCAGAATAGAAATATCAAGGGAGAACAATGCGGCTGTAGTGCTGGTGTCAGAGTAGCAAGTATTTCAAGTTAACATGTTTCCTTGATCTCTAATGACATATTGTTGTCATTTTATTACAGTAAATATATTGCACACAAAAAGTTAAAAATGTTATGGAGGACCCAATCAGTTTCCCTGGGGCCACTCAAATGGCCACCTTCAGGTTTCGGGGACTCACTAATTTGAAAACGTATCAACATCACTGGTATTTAGTCAACCTGAAGCCCCCAGTTGGGCCTCTCTCACCCTGTGGTCTTCTGTGTCATGTGACGGGCTCCTACAGAAGGATTAACTTCACAGTGCACATGAGTTGGGGAGACAGGTGTCACTTCACTCCAGTAAGCAAAGCTAACTTGTAATCATTCTGCTGTCTCTCGTCTCCATGACTGATTTGTACGTCCCCATCTTGCAGAACACTGACGAAGGTTTAAGGGTTTGTGAGACAGACAATGACATGATCGTGAGGGATTTTAGATTTACTTTATGAAGAGAAAACATTCTGATGTCACATTATGTGGGTAACTGACAATTACATTGATCACAATGTCGTAACAGCAAAAATACCCTGCATTGGTAATAGTTACATTAGCTATGTGCACAACACAATTAGGTTTATGATGACTGATGAGTGTGATGGTCACCGAGGACTCATACTAATAGCGCTATTAAAATAATAGCTGACAAAGGTCTTCAGCTCTAGCTCTTGTTTAATAATCACTGACAGAAGAATAGTACAGCTATAATCACTCTGACTAAACTCATTATGAAGGCATGGGGGCTCGGGGGCTGTAGTTGTTGAGAAGTTCGAGCGGAGCATGGGGAAGCTGGGACACTGAGGAGAAGGAGAGCCAAGTGGAAGGAGGTGTTGATACATGCCCAGTGAGCCAGCGTGCAGCTGGGAGAGTCACTACCATTCGTACGCTGCCGCTGTCCTTCACTTCCTGTTAGTCATCTGCATTCTGCTCACACATGCAAAAATATAATCTTTAAGTTCATGCGTTCTTGTAAAGTTAGGTCAACATCCATACAACATCCTCTTAAATAGGCAGAGTAATAACTGATTTATGCTCTATGGGATAACACGCAGCTGTCTCCTCCTGATACTTGTCGGGACAGAAGGCC